>JAUZNC010056849.1:0-13718 GCA_034780395.1 Vannuccia rotundouncinata | reverse complement strand
GAAACATATCCCAGACTGGAGCCTGGGATATGTTTCAGCCCCCCCCCATGCGGATATAACTTTAGACCAGTTGTAAAAATTTATAAATATTAATTAGATATGGTAATTAAGCCTAGCAATGGACAATTTTTAGTGTAATTTTATGTTAATTTATATACCATATTTTTTTCATATTAAATAATTTATTGATGCAAACTTTCATTAAATAATTTAGTTTTATTAACCCTACAACCTCTAAGACAAAAACAGTATTGTAGAAATTTTACTGTGATTTAATCATAGAATTTTTATTTAATGAAAACCATAGATATAGCTAAATTATATCATAGATTTAAAATATACAACATAGAGGTGCATAGAACTAGAATATCATAGATTTGGATATATTTTATTTTGTTCATAAAACTATAAAAAAAACGTCTTCAAGGAAATATAGTATATTTTATGATTAGCATGACTTCTCGATGTAATATAACTTTTAATATGTAGAAAACATTTAGATGAACAAAATGATATCAATTTATTAAAAAGTGTGATTAACATCATTTTTTCTTGAAAATTGGGTGAAAACCAGAAAAAAATGTCTTCTTTCTTTAATAAGAAAAAACACTAAACATTCCTTAAAAAAATAATGAACAATTTGTGCAACTTAATACTTATATATTTGATTAAAATTCTCTGGGATCCCGGACTATTAGTTTTTATTATCTTGTATCTTTTGAACATATCATTGTTCAATACAGCATTATATCTTGATCTGCCCTAATTTATAAATATAATTATCCTTTATACCCATTCTTTTCAGTAAATGGTGTGGATATATTTCAGAATTAAAAAAATGTGAAACGTACAATTTATGTGAGTGTCATTATTTATTGATTTACCTTAGATTCATCAGGTATCCTCTATGGTAACCACAATCCCAAAGGGAGAACTTTTGATTGCTTTTCGTGCAACTCTGAACCTTCTGGACCGTATAGGACTGCTGATGAGTCCAGGACAATCTCAACTTCTTCATGCTAAAGATTCTTTTGATAAGCACAACCCCCCTAGCACGAATATGGTTATAGACCCTCGTATATCATCGGCCTCATCTCATCCTCATCAAACTTCTCGATCAATTAGAAGAAAGATTTGTGAAAGGGTGAAACATAGATCAACTCAGGTATCTATTGGGCACCAATTCTTTGAGTATTTTATTATCGTTGTTTACTATTCTAAACTAAACTTTGTCAGGGATTATCTGCAGCTCCACATTCAGTAAATCTGCTTCCTGAGGTTGCTTCCGAAACTTCAAGTGGAAGCCAGCTACCACAGGTAAACCTCCACTTTTCTAAAGTATTTTGTAAAAAAATAGGTTTATAATTCCTACATGAGTCCGATGTATTAAAGATAAGTTGTGTTTTTGTAAAAGATTTGAAAGAGACCATATCAACATTGAGTCAAGAATTCCATCTCTTTAAATTGATTGATAAGTAATGATTCAATAAATTAATCAGTTTGCAACCATTTCATCCTCTAATTGGTGTAGACTCAACCTCAAACATCGTCACAATTGGAGGATATTCTACCCATTATGGCCTCACTTGAACCAGCAGATGTTCCTCTCAGTACAGCAATAATTCAGGATACTCAGCCTTCAACATCACAGGTATGGTAATATAAGCTCGATAAAATCAATACCGATCAGTAGTATGGAATATAGTTTTTTAAAGTAGTCTAAAGAACTTTCAAGTTGAAATTCAGAATAAAATATAAAATGGTTGCTATTGAATTAAATAATGATTAATTTGAATTTTCATTATACAAATGATTAAAGAGATTCTATACATATATGTACTACTTGTTTAATAACAGTAGTATGTTTAATAGTTAGAGTGAATTTTTGATAGATCTCAATTTACTTTGATTGTGTTTCTAACCACTAAAATTTAAATAACTGAAATATAAATTTTGAAAGAAATCATAAAATTGATAATGTTCTTACATTTAATTATCCAGTTATCTGATATCCCGATTCTGTCGAAATTCTTCTCCATACAAGACCCCAATTCCTTCCTATTGCAACCAAAACAAGAACAGGTTGAAGAAAACGACAACTTTGGTGAGTTATCCATCATATAACTTTTCTTCTTTGATACAATTAGTTCATAAACCTGCAAATCTTTTAGAATTCTGACAATCATCTCATAATTAGTTCAATGTGTTCTTGCACATCTCTGCTATTTTGACCATTTAGCCTTCCCGGATGATTTTCTTCATCGTCGTGGAGCTGGCAACACCCAGCCTGCCTCCAGCTCACAGTCCATCTTCCATCAAGATCCGGCCTCGTTCATGTCCCTGTTAGAGGAACCTCAGAGCGGCCTGGTTCGTGGAAACCACTTTTTGACCATTTTCACATGAAATCTTGCCCTAATTTCCGTTCTTCCTTTGTGTAGCTGCCCGCTTTCTCGGAAGATGTCCAGGAATTCCTCAACGGCGGCCCCCAAAGACCGGGCACCCTGAAGGACCTCTGCTCCCAACTGGCAGGCCATGTCGGCAACTTGGAGCTCCCAGACGCCCAAGGTGACAGGAAGCGGCTCTTCTGGGGGATCTCGAGAGAACTCAGTGTGACCTACCCGGCCTGCTGTTTCGGGGACAAGGGCGGAAAAGGAGCTGTGAGGCTGTCTGTGTTTGTGCTGTCTTGATTGTGCGATTTAGGGTTCTATTTACCGTTTTAGAGAGCGATTTGCAAGAGGGTAGCGAACATCCTCAGGACCAAGCGATCAAGAGCCAACAAAGCGAAGAACGTAATTCTTGTTAATTCTCTTGGTTAAGTTCACAACATTCAAACTGAAATGTGTTCCGGTTCTTCTGTAGACAATTGACGTGCAGGTAGAACCCCAAAACCCCTTTCCGCCCCGTTCCAATGCGGATTCTCTGGAACAAAACGTCTCTCCGGAGAATGTTTCTCCTCCTGACGACGAAAAGTCGATAATTCCTCAGATCATTTCTCCTATTGGTCAACCACCGTCCTCTTCATCAGTTGTGAGTTTCACTGTTATCTTCCTATTAATGGTTATTTAACGAATCGAGGATTGCGTGAGAAATGCTCCACGCTGACGTCAGTGAATACTCGATTGTGATAGGTTGAAAGACAGGGCTGAATAAAGTACAAGATCTAATGCCCTAAACATCAGATGTGTTATTATAATTGTTTAAATCATCCGTTTTTATCATTTGCAGTGGAAATATTATACCTATAAAAGACATATTTATAGTAGTTAAATGTGAATAAATGGGCCCTTTTATAATGTCACGTTTAGGAGGGGGGGGGGGGACAATCTGATGCGGAAAGTCAAAAGTTGGGAACCTGACAAATTAACTCAAGTCAAAATATAATATGTTTGAAGCGTCGGAGAACTGGTCAATTAACTTAAAATGAAAAAGAGTTCTTCTTAGTAGTATGGAAGTGTTGTATCTACGCCATGAGTCATCCCATATAGCCCAGCAGATTATGCGAATATTTTTTGCACTAAAAAATACAACATATGAAAGGCAATCCATATTTTCCTTGTCTGAACCAGCTTTATAACCTGAATTATTTATTATATAGGTAAATTTTTACATTCAAAGTTGATATTAGCGATTCTGCACAAATAATCTTTTTTTCGACAAGAAAATTTAATTACACAGTTTGAATTCAAAAATTGTACGCGCTCTAATTTGTGACGCAATCTATCTACAAGCCGCTATTGTTTTGGAATTCTCTTTGACAGAAGGTTGGTTTATATGTCATATTTTTATATTGATTGTAATGTATAGATTTAATATTATTATTATATTTCTAGAATAATAGGTTTAACAAATATATAATAGTAGGTATATTTTTATATAATTTCGTTGTTTTCATATACATTTTGTATATAGGAATACATAAAATGAAGATGAACACGCTTATAATCTTACATGTTTTTCAAAGTAGAGTCGATTCAATAATTTTTAATGGTAAGATCTCAAGATTGTGTAAGACTTGATGCTTTCTTTTTTGTAATTAAAAATAAAAGCAAAATACACTTTCTAAAATGTATAAAATATCATTTTTATTTTTTTAGGCTACTAACCCATGAAGAAAGCATAATATTCTGACTATTTATTTATGCAAGTAGTTCAGAAATTAAGCAATATATTGATCCACTGGTGTTTACTATTCAAAATACGCTCCGGAAATTTTGTTATAAGGTGAAATACCTGCCTAGTTCTTAGTGCACTATTTACTTCGCATATTTTTATGTAAAATACTAGAAAATTTGTTTTTTATGAGAAAAAATACATAAAATTGCTTTTTATATGTTTAAATTGTTCTTTTTATCATAAAGTTTTAAAGTGTTTATTTATGTAGTAAAACATATTAATTCACCAGTCGGAGTAAATTAAATAGTAACAATAAATTTATTGATTTTTAGATTGAGCGATAATCAAAACGTTCAAAAATATTAGTGTGTACTGTAAGGGTATAATGTTGTGTATATAATATACTAAAATATATTATTTAATATTAGTTTATTCGTCTAAAATTTTAGGAATAATTAAAAAAAACTTAATGATAACTACTTTTTAAAATATTGCTGTCATTCTTGTTTTTTTTTCTTTTAAAACCGTACTCTCACAACTTTAAAACGTTTTTCTAACGCTCTTCCTATTATATTAACATGGCTGCACCAATATTTGCATATAAAATTTTGCTGATTTTTATGTTTTTAACATGAGTTTAACATGATATAATGAATGACATGTTTATTTAGGCACATACCTAGAATATAAAATATACAAATTGTCTTCATATTTTAGGAAACTTCTTAAAAAACACAAATAACGACCTTCATTCCATACTCACGAATTTTTAAAAGTTAATAAGCGTTAAACTAAAGTTATTTACTCTCTAATTAAAACTTATCGATAATTTTATTGATTAAAAATCCATAACCAGATAAAATATCTGACATAAACTATACTCGTATTACGAATGATGCACTAGTATAAACCGTTCACCTCATATATTTGAACAAAAATTTGGAAATTTTTTGATAAAAGATAAGCACAATATATAAGTATATACAAAATGTTTTTTATCTCATTTTTCAGATCTATTCGACGACAGTTTATTCTCTGAATGGAAATGGAGGTATCTAAAAAGCTCATATTTATAATTTGTTTATATACATTACGTTATTCAAATAAACTAATTAATGGAAAAAGTCTAGGATATATAACTCATAGATGTTCACATCATTTATCGAAATATTTAATTGATAATTTGTAAAAAAAAATAATCGTTTTCAGCGTAAAAAATATTGTTTAAATGTTAAAATCAACTTGTTTGAAATGCATATTTCAGCCTGATTATGGCGCAGAAATAAATAGTAAACTATGTATGTTAATCTCGAAGAAAACTTTTAATGCAAAATGATTAATACATTTCATTTATCTAAAATCAGACGTCTTTCTTTTTAGATTTTCTCTGAAGTCAAACCGACAAACAGTTGAAGAGGCCTCCTCCTCAAAACTTATCCATTATTATTATTATTTAAACTATGGTGCTGTAAAATATTATGCTTATTTCATTTGTTATATATTACAATAAATCTATAAACCATAATTGTTTATTCGTATTGTAGTTATATTATTATTTATTATATCTAAAATCCAAACAAAAGCTATATTTTAATATAGTATTGTTGTATATCTTAATAAATATAATTTCAATCGATTTTAATATTCCATAAAGTTAAAAACAAAATTCTGTTATTTAAAAACATATTTTTAATCTATACGATAAAATTCTAATTTTATATATTTTAATTGATAATTCAATGTAATTTTATTTTTGGTGAATATTTGGATCAAATATAAACATTTTTAAGACGCTTTATGTTACACAATTAATATAGAAATTATCTTTGTTAAATGATACATCAATTCACGGTGTTGAAATTATTTCAATATTAGTCCGATTATTGCATATAATAAAAATAACGCTTGTTATTTGTATAACTTTTTAGAAGTTTATCAGATTGTGCTTGACTGGTAATTATCATTTTTGTAACATAAGCTAGATATAGAAAATTGAGGGATTTATTGTTGTATCAATAAAACCTTGAAAGAAGTCAATTAATATATATTTCAAAAATAATATATAGATTTGGCAAACATTTCGAAATGAATTTTACATGCGTCGTGGCAATTATTATGATGGTTTTAAATATTTGTTAATATAGATAAAACACTCCAAACTGTGGTCAGCAATGTATATTTAATATATTGCATAACGCATGTTAATTATATATCGTTTATTTTTAATATACTATAAATCTTTTTTTCTTTGCATAAGGTTATAAAATTATATCTCCACCAATCTTATTCAACGATTTTACGACAATTTCAACTTATAGAGCAAAACCATTTAAATGTGAAAATTCGCTTTAAAAATACTTGTGCAAAAAGTGTATTTGTGTAATCTTATGTGCCCCTATACTCTTGACTTTTTATCACAAAAAATAGCGTTCTATTCAAATTTGAAAACCATAGAACGGTCCTTAATTACTATTCAAAATTAAATCGTTTTCAACGTCCTTAATTATTAATTTTAAGCAAAACACTTTAGTTATAAAAAATAACATATTAGGCAGTTGTTCTGTTATTAGCCGTTTAACGGTTTTTAATGATTTTAAGGTCCATTTATATTATATATAGCATTTGTAGGCTGGGTGATGACTCATGGGGTAGATATTGTTCTTCCATACTACTTTTCTTCCAAGTATAATGATAGTTTGTTGTGTTTTCTTCCTTCACAGAGTGTCTATATATACATATATTACTTATTTTCAATTTATTTTCTCCTAGCTGCCCATGTTCTCCCGAGAAATCAGATTATATCTCAATGGTGGCCCTGAACGAACCCGTTCTTTGAAGAACCTCAGCAAAGAGTTGGCTCAACATATCGGCAATATGGTCCTCCCCGAATTCCACAGTGAGAGAAAAAGATTCTTTGGTGTCGTTTCTCGAGAACTTAAGACAACATACCCGGCTTGTTCTTTTGGGGACTTGAATGGAAATGGAACTGTGAGGCCTTTGATTATAAGTGACTCTAAACGAGTTTACAATTGGTTTGACCTTTTGCATTTCAGAGAATTGTCTGTAGGAGGGTCGCTAATGTCCTCAGAAGGAGACGATTTAGGGACAACCGGAAGAGTGCTTGCTGCAAAGCTAATCGAAGTAGTGCGATATCCGTGGAGAGAGCTACAGTAGTTCCAGAAATAGAGGTGTTTAATCATTTTCGCATTCTGTCTCCGCACAGTTGTTTCACATTGTTGTATTTTATTTGAGGTGGAATCTCTTCGTGGCCTCATAGACGAGGACCAGTTGCGTTCATTGGTGAGAGATATCAAATTCCCTCTTCCCTATTCAAAGTTCCAAGATCACTTAAGGTTCCCTTCAATTGTAAGCTTTCGATAGTCATTATTGTAGAATTATCCACTTCACAAATAACCCAACGTCTGATATTTAACCGTGAACAGTTATTGGACGAATTCGAGCGACAACGCATCGTGTCTGTGACCACTGCAAGAGGCCGTCTCAAAGACCTCTTCAAGAAGCTTTCCTCACCTCATGACGTCACCAGTCTCATCAAATTTCATATCGCCACGACAAGAAAGGCGCAATGTCCGCTGGTTTTCGAAAAGGTTTGTTTACCATCGCGCGCGCGCACCATAAATTTACGATTGTGCATAAATTGCTTTCTGTCTTCTCTTCAGGCTTCTAGTCGTAATTTTTCACTCGGGCCGAGGTTGATAATTCAGGAGGAAGGATTTGAAATTGACGACAGAGGTGTGACACTGGTCAGAGGCTACAGGGAAGAACCGTTAACCGCGGTGATTTGTCTGATGGCTGTGTACTATCTGCTGGACTATACCTTTCCTAGAGATTATGATTGCGTTTTGGGGTTGTTGCAACAGTTCGTTATTGGTGAGAACTTTGAATGGCCCAACAAGTCGTGGTCAAAGATTGTTTCTACCTTCAAATAAAGCTTCGAGATGACTCTTTCCTTTTTGATACTTCAACGATTGCATTTTGTATATATTATAGTAAATCCATAGGTAATCAAATTTTATATATGTAATATTTCTTATACACCGTTTTTTTTAATTATTGCATTCTATTATATTACTTAATACAGATATTCTCCAATTTTTCCTGAAAGTCAATCAACTAAATGTTAAATATTGGCTCCATTTCAAAAGTGAAAACTTACAATTTAGGGCTGAAATCTGTTTTCATTAATATTACTGCCGATTCACCTATAGTGTTAAAAAAGGATATTAGGACCATTAGGATATATTTATACTAGTGTATTAGCCAAAAGGGCAAAAAGTGTGTTAGCTCATACCACAAAAATAAATAGATTATCATAAATTGATTAATAGCTCTCACGAAAATAATATCTGATTTGAGCTAGCTACGTTTTGCAAATTATAATAATAAAATCAATATTAACTATTTCGAGTTAGCAGGAATTTTATAGTTTTTTGGGAAGTCCTTTTCTTTCTGAATTCTAAGACAAGATTATAATAATTAAATACCAAAATCTTGAAAGTAATGAATATTGATTCTTTTTGAGATATGTGGTACTAAAAACCCTTTCGATATAGATGTCATTTAGATCTAAAAGTTACTTAAAAGTTTGCGTGAGTAGTGTATAAGATAATCGCTGTATTTAATTCCGGGAAATTCTACCACTAAAACTGGTTCAAAATATCTCTGTGGATTTTGTGAGAATCTTTTTTGTAATTATGAATAGGATTTTTGTGTAAAATTAAAAAATTGTGTTATACTATATTATAAATAAAGAATTTATTCATGGAGAGGGGAATTTTTTTACAAATTACCTTTGTACAGATATTCGCATCAAGGTTATTGCGTCTAGTGATGGGTCGACTGATCTACATTTATAAATACATAGAAGTAATCTTAATTAACATCAAGATAATAATCTGTTTTAATAGTTTGCGCCACATATAATTGCAAGCAATGTCTGCAGCAGCGATACAATTACAAATGGAAATTATTTTAAGATGAACAACAATCAACATTAGGTGCTAAAATTTTAACATGCATTTTATCGGAGTAGGGGCGGCGGTACTTAAACGACCTCACGGCCTCTCAACTACCAAATGGTAATTGTAATTACCAAAAAAATAATGTAATAATCATATTAAGCAATAGTTTGACATTTGGGAAAATGTTGAATCGGCGCAGGATGGTGAATAATGTCAGTAAAGATAAGTTCACCTTGTCCGATCTCTGGCGACATTTATGATCATTCGCCTCCATTGCCGACGATTTTCCACTGTGTCCCGGAGACTACTCAAAGATTTTTCAGTTGTAGACTGCACTCCATCCAACCATCTGTCTCTTGGTCTCGTCTTGTTTTCGATCTATCCGTTATACCCAACATAACGATATTTTTTAGCTCGTTGGCTCTCATGACATGCCCGAATTTTAGCTTTTGTTTTAGAATCATCGAAGTGAGTGGAGCGTCTTTAAACCACTACTTCGATTTGGTCGTCGTCTTCGATCTTGAAATCTTTGAGATTGCTTGTTGTTAGCACTTTGGTCTTTTTAACATTCAGTGGCAGTCCTGCTTTGGCACTTTCTCTTTTGATCACTTTGAGCAGATGGTGTATATCTTTCTTTTTCTCAGTTATTAGCGTCAGTCTCTCCACCGATTCTAATTCCTATATCCATACTCTCAAGATCAGCTTTCCTCAGAAGGGACTCAGAATTATAGCTATTAAATAAACAAATTGTTTTAGTAATATTATTTTAATTGAGCTCCTTTTATTACAAAATCTGTATTATATCTGTATATTTTTCTTTCTCTTTAAATTGTATATTTGTTAAATATGGTTGACATGCCAATTATGGGTTTTCAAACAACTGTAAGTATAATAAGATTATTATTAAATATATATTGACAAGGATATATGAATAATATTGTAAATGTTCCTTAACGTATTAGGAATGTTATTACATTTTGAAAAATATTTTTATTAGTGCTAATAAAGGTATTTTATAGATTTAAAAAAAATTAATCTAACTATAACCATTAATGTAATCAGGCAAGTAGGACAATAATATTAATAATCAATAAAATGGCTTTTTGCAGAAAGCCAGACTTGCATTGTCTATTCATATTTACTGCAGCAATGACTATACTATTTGGTAATATTATATATAATAATTACTTTTGAACATATACCACACATAATGTTTAGAGGTATAAATGTTGTACATATTTTGTAATTATTCTTTTTATCATCCATTTGGATACCTTAGTACAACCATTCATTATAATAATTTGACCTTTTATTAAACTACTATAAATAATATAATCACACACCTATAATTATTTACTATTCAGTACAGTTTATAATGATTTTTTAAGACATATAAAATTTCTTATAAAAACACTTCTGATAAAAATATAAAACTATGCCAGACTAGAAGAATTTATAGCAAAATAAATAGAAAATTTCAGCCAGACTATCTTTCCTAAATGAGAAGTTATCCCAACCCTTTGTTTTTTATTTCACTAATATATACATATTGTTATATGTATATTGATTTTTTTTTATTTTCTGCTGAAAGTAACTATATTATGTCAGCAATTAAAAATGCAGATAACATATTTGAAAATATGGATTTTATAACACTGTTGATAAAAGGTTAATACAAGGGTATATATCCACTTGCTTATAAAATTATCTAACTTTATGCAGTCAAGTGGACTTTAGAATTAACTAATAATTTATTAGAGGTGAGTGTTATTTTTGATATTTCACTTAAATAATATTGAACACATTATTATGGTCAACTTTTCAGGAAAACTCAAACATTTACTGGGCAAAACTGGGACACAATGCCACTGGTTTTGATTAGGTTAGCAATTCTATGAAGATGAAGAATTTGGGTGCAAGGAACTATCAGTTTTGACTATGTCTCAACAGGATATATATATCAGACAGTATGGAAATACTGGTGAAGTAGTGAGTTTGAACTTCATAATTGTACAAGTCCATCATCAAGCAATTGAGGGGGTGAATACCTACTCCACCTTTCTAATGGGTGATAAAGTAGTGGACAATAACACTCAACCTTTGGAAGTGGAATACATATAACATGGAATACAGGCTGGCATGTAGGTACATAGGGACTAAGACAACCTGAGAATCCTGAAAAATTCAGGGGCATTTTTAAACATGCCTGAAAATTCTGGGAATTTCTAGTTTTATCTGGAAAGTCAAGGAATATGTGGGAATCCTGCTTTCAGAACCTGGTCAAATCAGTGGACTTTGTGTTGAACCATGATAAAAAACACAAATTGCTATATGTATTTTTTTTAAAGCTGAAAATATAATAACAAACCAACAATCTAAATTGTCAGATTTAAAAAAAATACTGGTTATGTAGTTGCATTGCTTAAATTAGCACTAATCCATTTGCAGGATTCAATAAAAAATCCTCTCAGGCAATACTGTTTTTGGCATAAATCTTTTTCACAAATAAGCAAATTTCCTATGGGTACATACAGGTCTCATAATTTTCTATTTTAAAATGGAATTCCGTTTTTTATACAATTTTATTGTGTCTCAAGTTTAATACAAAAATGTCATAATATTAATATTCCCTCCCTTTAAAGTTATGCAAATTGAGTAATGAAAAATGAAACAACTAATATCAATATAAAGTACAGTTTTTTAAAAAAGAACCCTAGAAAAGTTTTGTGCTATGTACAACCATGTGCTGCTATTACTTCTTCATATTATAGTCTTTGTATTGCATAGTAGGCATGGTAATTCATGTATTAATAAATAATTGTAACATCATATTTTCTTGTCCACTTTTTATCAACTAATGTTATAACTGAATACCTTTTTATGTAAATATAATCTGTGTTCAGTTTCTTTCAGAATGGCCTTCATAACTTTTAAAATGTCAGATGCATTTTGGTGTTATAAATACAAGGAATTACCAAACTTTAGCTCTTCACACAGTTTACAGGTTGCTCACTTTTGCTTGCAAAATTGGTTTCCTGCTTTTTCAATATCTCCTAAAATCACCACAAAGGGATTATTAGAACTTATTGACACCCCATTCTTATATTTACATGTTTGCATTACAAGTCTTGGTTGAATTATCTCTGTTCATGTTGCATGTTATTCCATTGAAGCTTAAAGTTAGGTTTTTTAAGTTCTATGGAATATTAATCTTATAAGGTGAAGTTATATTGTGCACATTGAAACATATCTATGTCAAACCAGATACTTTTTGTGACAATTTTATTATCATGAGTTGTGAAGTCATATTATTATCATGTTGAAAAAATAAATATATTCTCTGTGGGAGGGAGTCCTGCTTATACTTTAAAGTATTATAATAATAATAAAATAATTAATTTTGAGATATGTTTAAAAAATTATTTATATTATATTATACTAAAAGATACCCCCTAATCATTTTATATAATGTAACCATATATCTCATAACTTTCTGCAAACTATATAATTCAAAATATTTTGGATTCAGATACCCTGGACGTTTTTCTATTAATTTTTATTTATCTTTAATTTATTATTATATATTTAAGTTAAAACTTTTACCAACAGGATGATTAATGTTTTATACAGTACAAAATTTGACTCACTCAGCACATCACAACATATGATTCTATTTTTAGATTAGTAGACTGTAATTGGCTTATATTTTATGCACCTTTCCTAAATGTCTTTTTTTACCTTCATTTATATATTATATTGTCATACATACACATTACCACATTGATTTTTTATATTTTCTGTTTGAAGTAATTAACTATAATAGTGTAAAATTACTTTTTATATAAACAATAAATTTAACATTTCCTTTAGTTCAGAATATTGCAATTCCGACTATTTTACAATTATATAATGTCTGAGAAAACTTCCATTTTAATTACAGCTAGTAAAGGATTAATTATATGAAGGAACATGTGAGAGAAATCGACATACATTTAGTAAAGGATTATATTGTGAAGTGCGTCAGAGAAACACAGAAAAATTTGTAAAATGCAATAAAGTAAAATATAAAGCTGTCATATTTTATTCAAACTATTTTTTATTTTATCTTATTGTATTTTAGCTTAAAATTTTTTTGTGATATGATACACAATTCGTATATACATAACTTACAAAATTGTCCAATCTTCAGATGTAGTAGCAGATAGATACCTAATTTTGTTACAATAATCCTTACTCCTGCAAATGTTACATTAGTCACTTTTATGAATAAAATGAAGAGGCCCAAAATGTGTTCACAATTAATTTGCTTTGGCTATTCAACTAAGGGATTGCTGAACATAATTCAAATAAACAAATGATTGCGTAATATAAAAATCTCTTTCTATATTTATTTTGTTTATCCAATTTCATATCAGAATTTAATTTTTCTGTGTTATTGTTGTGTTCTATTTTTTAATATTTAGGTATAATACATGGTTCCTACGTTTCTGGAAAACCTTGAAAACCTGGAAAAGTCAGGGAAATTTAAAATTGGTCTGGAAAACCTACAAAAGTCAGGGAAATTTGTTACTTTTAGTGGAAATTTATCAGATAGTATAATTAATTTTTATTTTAGCTAAAAAT
>JAUZNC010056848.1:0-13721 GCA_034780395.1 Vannuccia rotundouncinata | reverse complement strand
TGTTTTCGATGTTTTTTGTTAAAAGAGGTGCTAGAGATGGTTCATCTTTATTTTCAAAGTAACCAAACACTGTTAAATTCAGATTTCGCTCTGTAAATGTTGTTTGATCCCATTGAATTTCAATTGGTTCCGTTAGAGGGGTTTTAAAAAGTTTTTCTACATCACCATCGGCAAACGATATTTTTGGTTCGTTAAAAGCAATGTCCGGAGTCACAAATTTAAATCTTGTCTGATAATGTTTCACTTTCCCATTCTCTTTAAAATTAAGTGAAATATTAAATATTCCAGGTCTCCAGACTAGTGGAGTAGAGCAACTGAGAGTGTCATTGTTATTTTTGTTTTTCGAAAGAAACGCCTCTGTAGATACAGAAATATCTAATCGTGAAAAGGTGCAAGTGAATTCTGTGTCGTGCTCTAGCTCATTAATACAAGGACCCACCATTTTTAATTGTTTTCCACCAAGCATTGATCCTTGCAGATAATCCACTGTTAAGGGAAAAGTATATCCAAGAAGATCTTTAGAAATGCAACCTCCTCGGATAATATTTTTATCACTAATTTTAAAAAAATGACGACCTTTGGTATTAGAACCAGAGTGACTTAATTCTTTTAAATTCTTCATAATTTTGAAAAATCCAATTCCTTTTCCTGCGTTGAAACCGGCTAAGGACAAACGATTTCCACTCTCAGTCCATTTTATTTCATTATAATTTAAAATGGCGTATGTCGTGTTTTTATTCCATGCCAAAACCAACTGATAATTGTTTGTTTCATCACAATTATACCAAGCACATCCAACCTTTCGAATATTTTCCCATGTTATAATTAAAACACTTTCTGGGTTCCAGGACGGTTGGATGTCAAAAAAAGCGGAAAGTATGTCCGTTTTCACCGTTTGAAACGTTTCATCGTCGCTGTCATTTATTAATCTTCTATAACAGCTTGATTTATCTTTTGGATCACTAGAAATCTGTGAATGAAAGACAGCTATCATCGTGGGATCCAACTTTGTTTTATATTTGGGAAGAGGAAGTTCTTTGTAAAATGTTGCCAAATCCAAAGGACTTAAATAACTAAAAAAACTAAAAAATAGTGAACTTCTAATTCCAGCAATGTGTAAATAGCCGTAAGCTTTGCCATAGTAACGCATTTTTGGAGTAAAATCAATTTTATAGCTGATTTCGTTCACATCCACTTCAATCGTTTCTTTATTGCACTTATAGAAATTATCAGATCCCTTGCAAGTCGCTCCTTCACCCGAAAGAATGTTTCCTGTTCCGAGAATCAAAAAACAAATCCCGATTATTCTCCGAATAAATGGCGACATTTTGAATGTATTTTCTCTGGTTAATAAACTGAAATCAAGAATTTGCACAATAAGTATCTACGATTCTTTTATTTTAGTCAATATTTAAGTTGAGGGGGTTGTTGAAGCAGATACGAGATTTGATAAGAAATCTGACCAATGTTATAACATAATACCGCACATAGTTGTTTAAACACTGCAGCAGAGGTCTAGCTCTCTCTGTGAGAAAAACAACAAATAATTGAATTCTTACAAGATTTTTTTGATGTTTAAATATAACTATTAAAACAAATTGACATGATATATCAATTGATGGAAAAATATATATATTTAAATTTAAACCTACGGTAGTAGGTTGTTAGCTCAATGTTTATTTATTGAACTATTTGTAGAACTTGAGGGCAACCTACACGCACTGTAGTATTATAGGATAAGCACAAACCAGGCATTTATGATATAGTTATCAAAAAAAAACTGTAAGAGGTGTCGACATAATTTTATATGTGTTGGATAGCTTCGGGCAACTCTATCAATATTCCAAATTTCACGGTGATATCTTTTATCGATCTTTAATTATATACTCTCAAAAATTGCAATTTTTTATAATTCTTTTTTGTAAAACCAAATAAAAACTTCAACTGATTTTGATAATTTTTTCAATATATATTAAAAATGGTCTAAATTTGAATGAAATGAAATAAAAATGTAAACTTATTTAGCTTATATTATATTGTATTATATTCCTATGCTACCAATGACTTATATATTATTCATCTAGACCGGCAAACTGAACAATATTCAATAGTAATAAACGTCCACGGAGGAATATATCTATATCGAGAATCAATGCCAAATGGATGGGCGGAAGTCAACATTAAATTTGTAAGATTAATAAAATTAATAAATTAATCAATTAATATTTATATTAGTCGATTAAGATGTTTTTTAATCAGTTTGCCGGTCTAGCTAAATAATATATAAGTCAATGCATTTTATTTTATTTTTGTTTTATATTAAATTGCATTTTTTCATTTCTATTTTGTTGCAATCGATTGCTATATTATCTAAATTTTCTTATTAGGGATTCTGAATCTGCACTATGTAATAAGCAGATGAAAAATCTATATTAAATCTTATGTTTGTATTTCTTAATTTGAAAGCACCTATATATCATGATCATGTATGGAATGAATTCGTCATTCAGTTATTTACACCATATCTATATTTCCTCTGGTGTACACTTGTACACTTGTTCACAACACAGTTATCCTGTTCTGATCGCTTTATTGATTTAATTTTCATGTCTCCATGAAATATATCGTATGGGATCTTTTATGGTATTCAGTTCTTTCTTGTGGGGACTCACACTCTTGTGAGTCTACATAAATGGCTCATGAGACTGATAAAAAAACATATTTATTAAATACTACTATTTTAAGGATGTTAAATGTTATTGTATAAAATATATAATAACTTACGTATATTACTAAAAATAATATATTTAGTATATTTAAAAATAATACATATATAAATTAATTTAATATTTAGTTAATAAAAGATCAGAATAACATTACAAAATATTCATAATTCTTATTTTTTATTTTTTATTTCAGAAAGATTTTGTTATAAACATACATATAATTAAAAACAAAGTAAAATTGATTATAAAAAATTAGTATACAAATGCAATTAATTTTTTATAAGTGGAACAAATATTAATTGAAAAATAATAATCGTTATTTTGAGAAAAAAAGTATTAATAGTAAATGCATTTTAAAACAAAGTCTACTTTCCTTTTATTGTGAGTACATTCATTTATTGATTTTTATTTTAAAAGATAAGAATTACCTACAACTTATCTTTTTTAATAGTCCAAATAATATATGTAGGTCAGAGTGACTTTTCTTTTACTTCTTTTGTTACATTTACTAAAAATAACTTTCTTTCCGCAAGACCGAAACATTAACGTTCAGAGAAAGCTAATTAAAATATACATTGTATATTACAATATGTATTTTGTAATAATAAGATCTGTGAAATAGTTGTGCAATGTATTTTATAATAGTTCAATCCGAACCATTCATTTAATTTATTTAGATATATTTTTTAACATATATATTGCACATATTTTTAACTAGTTGACTAATGAGACATAGTATGGCAATGCACAGTTCTAATATAATTAGGTTTAATTAAGTTTAATGGCGGGCTCAAGAGCGTAAACCATTAAGATGAATGTCTGTAGAGTTTCATGTCAACTAATGATCAGTATACTTATTGAACATTGTCAGAATGTCAGGATGTTTGTATGAAATGGTTATGACGGATTGCATTACATGAATTGATACTGTTTAAATTTTTAATAACAATAAGTAGTAGAGCACGAGGTTTGTGACACTTTTCACTTGTCAATCATCTTTTGTTCCGAACAAAGCACCCCTCCTTTTCTGCACCCTTGCTAGTTTAATTTTTGCGCACCTTTACCAGTGTTAAATTTCTGCGCACTTTTGCTAGTTTAACTTCTGCGCACTTTTGCTAGTTAAATTTCTGCTCACTTTTGCTAGTTAAATTTCTGCTCACTTTTTTTCTAGTTAAATTTCAGCGCACCTTTGCTAGTTAATAGACACAAAGCACCCCCCCCCCCACCTTTCTGTATCCTTGCTGGTTAAACTTATTCGAACCCTTGCTAGTTCAATTCTCCGCACCCTAACTAGTTAAAAGTTACGCACACTAACATGTTCAATTCTAACGAATGAGAATCAAGTATCATGCTAAATAAGGAGGTGTTTAAGTAGCTGTTTTCATTCACATATCTTACGAGCTCTCCGAAAATCGTCTTCTCACCAACAATCTTCTCAATACATTGTCAGTCTCCTGTTTACGGTCCAGTCTCTCAGTCTTCAGTCTACAGTCCAGCTAGTCTCTTAGTCTTCAGTCTACAGTCCAGCTAGTCTCTTAGTCTTCAGTCTACGGTATAGCTACAGTCTCTCAGTCTCCAGTTTACGGTCCAGCTACAGTCTCTCAGTGTCTCAACGTCGCAACAGTCTCTCAGTCTACGGTCCGGCTACGCTCTCTCAGTCTACAAATTCAAGTCATGATTTCCTCATACAATTTCTGCTAATAATACTTTTATTCAAGCAACATGGATGCCGAATTTGCCTGATGTCAAGGTGGGCCCACTACGCATTATAAAGAATCAGGAGAAGTATCTCAACTTTATAGACCTTAGATACATCGACGTATTCTTCCTGATGATCATAAGTCCCTGATTTGCAAATTTTAAGGGAATTGTGAACAATCAGGTTCTGGGTTATCCAGCGACTTTAGAAGTTGGTAAGGAGTCTCGAGACCACGTGGAGGCTAATATAAAAGGAATCGAATTTCAAGCTAGACAAAACTTGCAGCGTTTCTGGAAAATCCGGGCAATTATGTCAACCTCCACAAGACGATTACAAATGGATTCAAGGCAAACCCCAGTCTCCGTCCAACATTTAGAAATAATTCGGACAAGTTTTGGGCAAAGATGGGTTGACAGGCTACCGGATTTTATTGCGCTGGTGAGCCTATTAGGATCAAAGACATGGCCGGTGTAATTCTCCGGTGTTAGGGAATTTACATGGGGCAACACAGCTCAACCGAATATGTCGCCGGTTTAAATCTGTCGGTGGTCGTTCAGGTTCGCTATGAGGCAGTTGAGGGAGGCGCATCGTATCAAACATGTCTAATGAATGAATTTTATCAAAATGCTCAACCCTTGGTCTTTTCCGGCGAATTTGTAACCCTAGCGCCGGCGTCATCGGGGGGACCAATGTCGCCCAGCTCCCGAAAGATTAAGATGAAGAGGACCTTGACGAAGATTCGCCTCCCTCTCCTGCATCTCCCAATATCTCTAGACGACATAACGAGGTGAGATATTTTTAAATTGACCTTATTAAAACTAATGCAATGCATTGGCTGCTTGAGCTATTTTTGCCGATATTTAAATTACTTACTGTTGTACACATTTATAATTATTATTATTTAGATTGTTACATTCAATATTTTCTCTCCCACTTTTCAATAAATGATGTTCTTATATTATTTTTATCTTTTATCATTTTTCATAATTATTTGTCCTGATAGTTAGAATGAGAAACAAAAACAATAGTTTATCCATAAAGAATAGTATTTTTAATAAATATATAGTCAATATACAAAAGTATCATTACTCCAGTAGGGTATACAAGAGTGATAGTCCATAATCGTCTAACACAATGCACAAGAAATATTTACTAAAATATATAGTCAAGATGAGCTTCGAACCCACGACCTGTGAATTATTAATTCAAAGCTCTATTCACTGAGCTATTCGACTAATACATATTCAAAGCATAATTATTAACCATATAATAAAGTAGAAAGATTGAAAATACATGGAAATTATACATCCAGCTTAAGTTTCAAAATTCTATGAAAGATTTTATAGAGACTTATCTTATTTTGAGAACAAAATTTTAATTCAGAGAGAAAGTCAGATCGCCAAAATTCAAAAGATATTACCCTATACAGTTTATCATAGAAAAATATTTTTTCAACAATTGCATCCACCGTAGGTTCCTCCTTAGGTTCCTTTTCATCATAGTCAAATACAGCGAATGTCAACTCAACGAATTGTTTCTCACGTATTAGTTCGAGTGTCACCATCTTCATATTAATTGGGAATAAATAGCTTATATTGGAATATCTAGAAATTGAATATTTTTGATAGTACTAAGAAAAATCAATAAACTGTATGCATTTTCTTAATCGACTAGTTGCACGCTCGAGAGACAGTCATCAATTGTAGGCATGAGTTTTCCTGTAAAGTCCGCCTCGCAATAAAGTCATCATGTGAGAGATTATTGAACGCCTTCTCCATTTCACAGCTCAAAAATGGGGATGGAGACCAGGTATTTGCAATAATATAGAAGTTTACCATCTTTTTAATGATAATGTCTTTAAGTAGAACAGTATCAATATCACGATTAGACTTGTCCTGCAAAAGTTCGCTCGATACAATATCTAGAAATGTAAACCACCCAGACTCTTCACTTCATCCCTGTTGAGTTTATAATGACAGAAGATGAAAATGTTGTCTTGGAGAGAAGTAGTGAGATGTGATGACATTAACCAATCACTGCTGGATAAGCCATTTGGTGAGTGAATAGCCAATGAAAAAAAGACACTTATAAGTGGTAGGATAAAACCGCTAATAATTACTATTACAATTGTCGTCCTTTTTCAAACATCCTCTGAATTGGGCGTCCATTCTTATACATTATTTGGCATGATAAAACGTTAAAATAAGGGTTCTCCAATATTTCTAATAAAACTATAGAAAATAATAGTTGCACAGATTGGTAGACCCATACTCATCATTGTCCAAGTTGAATTAAATTCACAGTCTTTATTGCTCATAGGTTCTGACACTCTATTTGAAATCGTTAAAAATATGGTTGGAATTATGTTCTCGAAATGTTAAAAAATTAGAAAATAATAATAGTCCGACAGATTTGTAGACTCTGATTTATATTTCCTACCAGTCTTCAATATGTACAACTTATCTTCAAATTGTTTATATGATTGTAAATATAATGCAAAGACGTGCTTTGTAGTCAATTTAGAATGCAAAATATCACAAATAATCTGTAATTTGGAGCGAGAGGTGGCACCTATTATCACAACCTTTCCTGTATGAAATACATTGATGTATAGTAGACAGGATTCCATTTGAAAATTTGTAAAGCAGGGAAAATTTTAGGTTTATATTGCATTGTATTATCATGACTTGATGATTGGATAAAACGATAGAGGTTGATTTTTCTTCCTAAATCATAGGTGAATGTTTCCTTTTGTAAAACAGGCGGCTCCAAAATATAAGGACCATAGAGAAGATGGTGTAGTATAAAAGTTGTCGGCATCCAGATTTATTTCAGCTCCCATAATACGGAATTTTCCGGTTGAAATAATTAATAAATTCCATTTTTAGCACATTTCACACTATACATAATATAAGGTTATAGGCTTGCATATATATATATATATATATATATATATATATATATATTATAAGGTTTTCGCATATAATAGCGGATACAACTATGAGCTTGCTTAATTTCATGAAACAGACAATTGAATATAGAAATAGCAGGCAGATTAAATTGACCACGAAACGCTTTATTCACACATGTAGATGACATTATAAATACGAAAGTTTTCCAACATTTTCTCTAATAATTGAAACAATATCTCATCATCTTTTCTACTTATAGTAGAATATCTATAAACAAGATCCAAAAGGAGTCATTCCAAAACATTTTAAAAATTAAATTAAAATATGGATTTTACTCTAAAGCATTTGAGCTCCATGGTAGTCGTGAGACCGAGCATGTCTGGAAATACAACATTTGTTGAAAATTTAAATACTCACCGTAATGCTGTATATGATCAACCACCAAGACATATCAAATGGTTCACAGGAAGTCAATACAAGGAACCAAAAATGAACAAGGATGAATACAGTATATATCAGGAATTGCCTGAATTTCTCGATATGGTTTAACCATAGAAATATAAATTATTTATATTTACATTAGTTCAACCCAATGATTTGGATGTTTTGGATGATTTAATGAATAAAATGGAAAACTCTAACAGCAATTTATTTGCACGCCTGTACATCACATACCCTGTACTGTTATGTTATTTCAATTAGCCAGAATCTATTTCAAGGAGATAAAGAGG
The DNA here is from genome assembly GCA_034780395.1 of Vannuccia rotundouncinata. Lineage (NCBI taxonomy): Eukaryota > Metazoa > Platyhelminthes > Proseriata > Coelogynoporidae > Vannuccia > Vannuccia rotundouncinata. The sequence continues at coordinate 5,653 of JAUZNC010056848.1, read as the reverse complement.
CGCGAACACGAACTCTCAATACTCAAATTATTATTTTCCTTTTTAAAAATCCACGCGATGCAAGTCAGCTTGATGTATTCTCACGTCAGATGTACCCTAGCCATGGGAAATTTCTTACTCAATCATATAGAAATGCAACTTCCAAGAAACCATATGCATACCTTTTTATAGATTTGAATCAAGAAACACCTGAAGAATAAAGCATACGCACAAAAATTTTATCTAATGAAGAACCACAAATCGTTTACATGCAATCATCAAGCAGTTTTAAACAATATTAAATATATTAGTATAAATTGCTTAAAACCATAGGGAGAGATTCGGTTGTATACTATAAACAATGAACTCTCACATAGTAAAACAGACAAGGATTTAAAACAGTTGAAAGAGAAAACGCAACACAACTATCATCAAAAAGGCAACACCCCAGAATATACGAGCTATAACGCAGATTTCCTATCACTACTATAAAAGGATACAAACTTAAGAAAAAACTTGAACCAAACAGAGGAATAATTTGCAAATTTGCCAAATAGTGTTTATCACATACTTGTCGTCGCGGGAATAGAATACAATGCAAAGCGAAAGTGTTAAAAAAGCACGTCAACTTTTAATCAATCAAAAGGGTTGCATTTTTTCAGCACTCATCCTTCTATTTATTGCATTGGCAACAGCTGCAGCATCCATCGCAGAGCCGTAGCCGCTGGGGCAGGAGCAATCGTTAATAAAATTGCAGAAAATTAAAAATGTCAAATATTCTTTATCGTCGAATGGTTGTCATTCCAGAACTTAAGTATACTTGTATGAAAATGAATGAACCTGCCTCATTACCAAATGAAAATTTACCAGCGGACCAACAGCAAAAAATAAATGAAAATAAACTATTAGATGAGCGTAAAATGACTAGATAAGCTGATCAGCTCTCTGAAGTAGATATTGAGCCCAGGAAAAATCCCCTTTATAGGAACTTTATAAGACATCAATTGAAAAATTTGCAACACAACGTAGGAAACTTGCATTGGATATTTTCAATAAAATTCAGTACAATGATTGATTAAATTGGATGATGTCAGAGGGGTGACAATTGATTCATAACGACTGCCAGGGAGTCATATTTTATATTTAATCTATTTTGCTACAAATAGTTCTAAACTGTCTCGTCAAGAAATTGCCACGATTGGATGGGAGTTATTTCTTAGTTTTATATCTGGAATTATAAAAGTAAAAAAGGAGACAACAACTCCAAAGCTCTCTACTGCATTACTGAAAACCGCTCTAGCGAGGAAAAGTATCCTTCCGGTGATGAAGTTAGCTATAACGAGCCATTATCTAACTGGACAAATTTAACTCATAAACAATAATATATTTATTTATTTATTTATAATTATTAATGAATCCAGCATTAATACTAAACTGCTGCTGCTGCGGCTATCCAGAGGAAAAGTCGTCTACAGATTACGGAAATAATCTCCATATTTAAATAGAGTGTAATTATGTGTGCTGCACTAGACGACCACAACCTTCTAAGTGGTTTCTCTACTACAACGCATCATTTCTTGGTTCATACGGAGGAGTCAAACCGTTGATTAAGGCGAGCGGTCTTTTTTTCAGAGTACGCAATTTTTTCAGAAAAAAGGATGGATTTGAACAGTTTAGTGTTAAAACAGAGTATAAGGCGACAATTGTTGAACGGTTTAATAGGACACTCAAATCCCGCATGTGGAGAGCTTTTACGAGACAGAAGAAACAGAAGTGGCTTACACTTTTGCCAAAACTTCTAGACTCCTACAATCACAGTGTTCACCATACACTTGGTAGAGCTTCGGCATATGTTACAGCTTAAAATGAAGTAGATGTATTCTTATATATACATGTTGGCAATACCAGGATTCACACAAGAAAAAGAAGACAAAATTTGCTATGGGGGATCGTGTTCGAATTTAAATATACAGCTAACTTTTGATAAGGGTTATGAACCCAAATAGTCTGAAGAAGAATATATTAAACATAGCGTTAATTCAAAGTTTAGTCCTGTCACTTATCGTAATAGTAAAATCATTGAAGGTTCGTTCTACAATCAAAAATTGCAGGCTAATAGCGATCGTGAACGATACACCAGAATTGACCAGATATTACGTACACGAGGTAGAGGAGTGAAGAAGGAAGCGCTTGACCGTTGGCGGGGTTATAAACAACCTACATGTATAAAATATAGCAAGATTGAGAGATTTCAAGATGCCCCATACTAATTCAGGTTTTCATGTTATCCTATTCAGTAATATTAACAATAAAGCAGCATCTATAGAAGAAGGAAATACCCCTTCACAACATTTCACTCAACTATGCAATCCAATCGAACTGTCTAATACTTCTAATAACTGGGAGATGGGTATTGTTGAAATCTTTTTTATCAATGCGCTCAAAACTATCGATGAGGAGAGCATTACAGCTTCAACGGTTAAAAATTCCCAATTTCAACAAGTTGTAATTAACTGAATACCAGAGCCTGATTTAAACCATCTTTTTACGAAAGACTGGCATAGCCACCCTGAAATAATTGATTTATTCGGAATATTTGGAGGTCGAAAATATCATTCAATGGCGATGCCTATAAAAATACAATGATAAAAATGGTCCCTGAATTATGATTACACATTAAATCGTTATGTTTTTAAGCTGACTTTACTGAATTTCCGCCAACTCATCATTAAAAAATAAGTGGCTATTTTACTTGGATTTCATCCTCTGGCCAGAATTACTCGTAATATTTTTGAAAGGTTTGATGAAATGAAAAAAAACAGGTTTCAATTATATCCGATTTAACATCTACAGAATACAGACTTGTAGCACAAAATCCACCAAATGTCTACACATTTCATAATAAAAATTAAAACTGGTTAACAGTCCTTTTAATTTTGGACTTTATAATTTTTTACCTAATACTGTCCAAAACTAGAATGTAATAAATAATAAAATAATGTCCTTATAATAATGCTATGGAACTCGCAACAACCATTAACTAAACATCATTGAAAACTAAATTTGATGTGAAACTTAAATAATATGCTGCAATAAATAGATTTAAATGGATTTTTCCCAAAGGAGATAAACTAACTCTTGAATCAGATCTAATATCTAATACTTTCTTGGATTTGGATTTGACAAATTATGAGGCACATTAAAGGCGGAAAATTCATCTTTTCTCTATATTTATACTACGATGCATGCTCAGAAACGATTGTCGGTTATGTATTAGTACCATTACAGCTCCGCACGATACATTTTCTAAAACGTGCTTTTGTAGACTCTAATAGTATACTATATGATAGACATTATATGTCCCCTGTATGAAACGTTCAATTTATAAAATTTCAATTAAAATATGTGATGACGCCATTCAACTTATTCCTTTCATCGTGGGAGAAACTGTCATTACAGTCCACTTTCGAAAGCGGCTTTAAACAATGATGAAGTAATTAAAATTAATTATGGGGTAAACATGGTTGGATATTTAATGCCGATGAGGGGTGGTCGATTTCATGCATCCATGCCCGTATACGCCGGCAGCCATCGTCAAGTTTGGGGAGGTTTCTTTAGCACCTTCAAGAGATTTGGTACTCCTATTCTGAGAAATTATTTCCACATATGTTAACTGCTGGTAAGCGTGTAACTGAATCTGCCGTTAAAGCTGACACAGGTCTCATTGGAGATGTTGTCGCTGGAAATCATAAAGACTTCGTAAAAATCTCAGAAAGCGTGCAAGGAGTGAAATTTGTAATATAATTCGTGAATATATTGGAAAGGATATTCTAGATCCCGCCGCGCTGCGAACCAAAAGGTCTTCGGTCGTAAGAGGCCTATAAACAAAAAGAATAAATCTCCATTTCCATCTGAGAAACGGAAAATACAATGTATCCGCTCCAGCAAGAAAAAAAAGAAGAGAAAGAACAAAGCCAAGAATATCGGATTCATATTATGCTGCTTACAGATAGTGATTGTCCCTGCACAAAAGTCCCAGCTGGGGATTTTTGATCAGTGACCAATGCAAATGGTTATGGACCAAGCACAGTGGGTAGATATCCATCCCCTCAATAGTGTTTTCCAAGACAATGCCCCGATAGAATTTTTCATTTCGGGTTTCTCCGATGAATATATCGATCTGAATGATATTTATTTCGAGCTGACCTGTAAATTTTTAAAAACAGATTTTACCGCTGGACAGACATGCGCTCCTATCAACAATATTTTACATAGTCTTTTCTCTGATTTTAAACTGGTTATGGGTGAAACCCAACTGGAGGGAAGAGTGCAGCTATATATTTATCATGCTCTTCTCAGTAATATACTTCAATACTTAAATTTAAAGAATGGAAGTCAACTTGCCGCAAGTGGTTTTGCTAAGGATACTGCGGGGTAAAATGGAAACAGCCAAAAATTGGTCACATAGCTTAACTGGCGAGCACTTTGAATACATCTATATAACAAAGATATTATCTCTTTGATAATAATAGTAGGAGGTGTAGGTATATATTTAATATAGATCTATAATAATAATTTATATACACTACACAGGAATGCTCCCTTTGAAGGGAAACATTATTTTATATAGTATAGCGATTTCAGCTTCTGATCATCATCTCAATTCTCGTCATCCTCTCATCTCAAACGTCTCATCATAATCTGCAAAGAACTTGTAAGACAATATATATTTCTATATTAGTAAATTGTTTCTGAATATAGAAACAATGTATCTATCTATATCTGTATAAGCATATTATGTCAATTACAGTTGAAGAATTAAGCAATCGCTCTCTCTCTCCCTTTCTATGTAGGGTGATTATACTATAACATGTGTAATGATTTCATGATACACATAATATATTACTTGCTTACTATAATATATACTCGACATTATATACGATATATAAATGTCAAATAGGTATGTATACGCGTATTATACATCAAAAAACGGCGGGCTAATCCTAAACACCCTGTATTGTAATAGTACATTTTTACCTAAAAATAATGTCCATTATACTCGATGGTTACGTTATTTTTACTTTTATACTTCAAATTAGGTAGGTAATTAGTATAAAACATTTTATTTCTCATGTTTCCTTAATTGCTTTTTTTGTGACCTTAAATTCAAAACCGAAAAACTGACGCTATAAACGCAAAATTGAAAAAACGTTTATATATAACACACGAATTGAAAATATATAACTTTAAAATCACAATTAACACAATATAAATAGTTGCTCTGTACGATATTTCTTTTTATCAAAATTATTTTTCTTATTATTTTTTTCTTGTAAATATTGCTATTTTGGCGAAAATTAGTATAATAATAATAGTTTTTAAACATAATTAGTCTATCTCTTTCAGTAAATCGATCCAAAGTATCAAAGAAGTAATCCGAATCGTCGCTCCAAAAGAAAGTAATTGGTTCCAGTAAATGACCATCGCTCACGAGGCGTCTTCTGAATATGCTCGGACCATAACTCCCAAAGTCGGTCGGTGTAGATTGGTGAAAAGTTAACACTCATCCTGCTAATATTTTGACAAATTCTGACCGTCGAACTTTTTCTTTGTATTTGAATATCCCTATAGCTGAGATATTACTAGTAAGAGACATGTGTTGTTTGGTTGTGAT
>JAUZNC010056847.1:0-13727 GCA_034780395.1 Vannuccia rotundouncinata | reverse complement strand
ATAGAATAGAATAGAATAGAATAGAATAGAATAGAATAGAATAGAATAGAATAGAATAGAATAGAATAGAATAGAATCAATTTGATCCTTTGTTAAAATTGTTCTCTTCCAGTACCAGGGACTACTCCTCCTCAAAGTATTTCTTATCAATCGACGAATTATCAGCAGGAATATTCTAATGACCTTTAATGTCAACTATCCTTGTTTGGTTTTAACAAGATTCACCGTATCCTTGCTTAAATCCATAAAGTTTGAATTTTATATATTTTTCAAAAAATGCTTTTAAACAAAACTATTTGAGACTGTATCAGTTTAATTAGAAATATTTAAAAATTGTATAGTTTCTTTATTTTTGTTGTAAAGATTAAACAATCATGATTCCGTTTTTTTGATATCTCATTTTATTTTTAAAATGCCACAAGCGATTTCCTGCTTTTTCTATTTCGTACTTTGCAATTTTCTATTTATATTAAAAATTGGGTTTTAACCACTGACTACTTTTCATAACTTTATTATTCATAATTATGATCAACTTGGATAGATGGACTTCATCTTCTACGATTCAGCAAAGTGTATTGTATGTTTGTCAATGATGTTACATTACATTTATCAAATTTAAAAAAAAAATATAATACTACTTTTAATATTTCTCAGTAGAAAAATATTCATATTAGCTTAAATTAGTTAAAAATAAAAATTTTAATCGTTATTTTAAAACAACTTGCTCATTATCAAATACAATTAAATCTCTTTCTATATGACTGTATTAATGACTTTTATTTCAGGAAACACTCGGAAATCTTCTTGATGACAAAAATATGCTAAAAAATGCCAACAAACAGGTTGGGTTATTCTGAATATTTTTTGTTATAATTTATTAATTTATTTATAATTTAAACATATGTTGTTACAATTTGATAATTCTTGTTTATAAGTAATCAAAAAATAATAATAAATAATATACAGTTTTCTGTTCAGTATAATTTTATCGCGGATAGTGTTTTTTTCTCTTTTCTCTTTTTGTATAATTATTTTTATTTTGTACGTCTCTGACCCACTCCTCCATGTTAGACATTTTCATTGTGATCAAATAAAAAGTATAAAGCTTGTAGTTCAAACAAAGGTGTATCTGAAGCTTTGTAATTGGATATATGGGATTTTCTTTGGATGGTATCAGATGCAATCCTTTGAAAAGGTTTTATTTCATTGAATTGGAACTGAAATTTTTATAAATAAGAATATAATGCTGCGGTTTTTTCCAATATATAATCGTTGTATTTATTATATCTAGGAAGAGAGATTTTGTTTTATTTGCCAAATTACGTTTGTTTGGTTGGATTTTAATCTGTTAAAATCTAGGTTTCTTGCTAATCCAAGAGTAAGTTTGTGATGATGAGTTATTCTGATTTTTTTTTGTTTTATTGTGTCAGTTTAAGGAACGAGGATATTTGAAGTTATATAGACGAATGTACTAGTACACGGTATCTTACATGCAAGTATAGTTAGCAGCAAACATTGTTTATAAATATTCAATTATTCAACGTGAATTAACCGAATTCTTTCTTTCAGATTTTCAATCTAAAATGGTATTTTTCCGGCACAACAATTGTCCAGGATTTGCTTGCAGTTGAAAAATCTAACCAAGCCCTAACTTCCGAACAAAAAAAGGTCACTTTGCGAAAAAATTAAAATTGTTATAAAATATGTATTGCTTAATTAATGTAATTGTCTAAAATTACAATTATAATTAAAAATTAAAAATATATAAACTAAATATTATAAATTTAAGCGTAGTGATTTAATTAAACTTTCTTTGTTGTTCATATATTACAATTGGTTTTACGTCTATTTCTTTTTATTTGTCTTTTTTGCGGTAGATATTCGCAACAACTTTGGTGAGCGTTCATAGCGGCTTCTATCTCGACAGCATGCTCACGAAATCTCTGTCCGTGGCACTACAACGACGTCACACCAAGTCAAATGATCCTTGTTTTTGTCAATATCTTGAATATTATTTTTTTGGAAAGTGCAATATTCTCAAAGGTAAAAAGTCTGTTCCCCGTGAACTTAGATAATAATATTTCAAGGTGTTAATGGTGTTTATGGATCAAATTCCTTAATGACTATTGACTCTTATGATAACATGATTGTTACCTAATAACTTTTTGTTAAATGTTTTGTAAATTTCATGCAGTAAAAAGCTGAAAACTATTTATAGATTGGTTTTAAAAAAGATTTACACTTAACATCCCACTAACAAATAATACATAATTTTAATTGTGTTTAACACTGAAGGTAAGTTTCCTTTCGCAGTATTCGAAAAGTATAAGCTCCATGAATGGGGTATTTTAAACAAACCAGTACATTACTTTGCACAACCGTGGATGTATGTTGTAATTCTCTCACCTGAAGCACATTATATTTAAATTAGTTTAATTTGAATTGTGCTAAACAATCTATATTGCTTACTGTTATATCTGTTATTAGATTTTGTTATAAATAACGAATACTCTTGTTTTTTATATAAGTTATTTATTTAATATTGTCAGATAATTACATATTTTGCTATTGTTTGGTGTCTATATGTATTTGCCTTGAAAATATTTAAAATTGCCATAATTAATTAATTTATTATTATTGTTTGACATGTATTACAAAAAAATAAAATGTGATAAATTTTGTTAAACTATCGGTTTTTTACTTTTCATAATTTGTATAAAATAAATAAATATAAATTTATAATCTTAATAAAAACTATTAATAACAAGATATGAAGGAATTTTGCGAAAAGGGTTATAATACAATATAATTCTATATCATACAAATTAGTTTTAAATGAAATCTTTCTCAATTTTTCATTTAAAATTTTACAATTAGAATTTTGCATTTTTCATATTATGTATATTTGAAAAAAATATTTAAAAAAATGTATGTTTTAAAACACCTCATGGAAAACCTTATGGTATTAAGAGAGATATAATATATAAAAATATTTAAGAATTCTTTCTTCAATGACGAATAAACCTATCAAACAAAGTAGGTAACGTGTTTGAGAATAGGGTGCGATCTTGAAAACTATAATAGCTTAGAAAATATGTCGAATTGCATTTGATATTCTAAAATGAAAAAGTATCTAATTATACCGGCAACTTTCAATCAGCGTCACAACCATAGAAATGTAAATAACTTATACATTATAAAATTGAAATATAAATAACTAATAGTTTAAATTAGAAATAGAATAGAAAGCAAATAGAATCGTATACATAACTTTTCAAGAATTTTATATAAAGGATAAATTTTATACTAAAAAATAATTTTAAATATACAGGAAGTTTAAATGTATAAATAAAACGTTTTGCGGTAGTAATAAAAATTCCATGAAATATTCGGATAAGCACCTAAACCATTTAAAAACGCTTTAAAAACATAAAGACAGAAGTCATAAATGGATGGAATATAATATAAGTATATAAATTTATATTTACTGGGAAGTTTCGTACTATATGGTGATATGATATTGTGTAAAGTATATAATGTAACATTACATCTTTTATTGTCAAGGAAATTATACTGATAGTAAATAAAAAAAACACGAAACTACCTGAAGTTATGTATTTAATATCTACATCATCCCCTGCGTGTTTCATATCTTATGTGGACATGCTCGAAAGATATATCTTATGTGGAAGTAGTTTTTCTCAACATTTATATATGTAATCCTATAAATCAAAAAGACTGATTTCGAAAATATAAGCGGGTTTTCTGTCCAAGCTTTAGTTATTGAGGTATAAGTGAATAATATGAGCCTTTTTTATGTATCTAAGGAGAACTATTCTAGCGCATTTTTAAAATCCGAAAAAACAGCACATAAGAATAATTAATCATACTGTATAGTTATTTTGATTTTTGTTTGGTGCTCAAATTGTTTACTCAACATTAGAGGGATAATAAGGAAATAGATTTTATGTCTATAAAATGGATCGATAACAAAGACTCCTTGGTATAAAAATAAATGTTACATAGAAAAAATGTATTTTTAATGAAAACTCCACATAAGATAGGCGTATTGCCTAAAAAATGGATCGATAAAATTAAGATAATAGATTTCAATAAAAATAATTTAAATAATCAATGGAAAATAAACATTCTATCAACGAAGTTTTATTTATTAAAGACAAACATAATAAAAACATAGTGTAAAAATTTAATTGTTTAATTATTTATTTAATTAAATTTTAATTGAATAATAATTGCTATAAAAATGTTTCGAAATATATGCTAATATGCTATATTTTCCACATCAAGATCCACATCTGGTTCCACATCAAGATCCACATCTGGTTCCACATCAAGATCCACATCTGGTTCCCCATCAGGTCCTAAGCCTCTATGGATATCAGGAATATCTATAAAAATAGACCAAACAAAATAGTTGGACAACTCCAAAGATAAATGCATTTATAGGCATCCCCAAGAATTATTTAACTCTATAGTCTTACAGTCTGACTTTAGACTTATTATACCATTATGGCAATGGAGTGAACGGAAATCAAAGGGTTTCGACGTGAATACAGAAAGATTGTTAACAGGGTGTTAATGAAATGGAATATAGGATCTGATTGAAAAACCATACAACGCAGTTCTCCATTGTGAGCTGGAGATTTTAATCTTTGTATAATCTCCATTCTATTCATTGTAAGCTGGACCTACTTCACATGTTAATGCTGATTTTTGGATGGTACATAATATAGTATGTAATGTACCATTCGTCTTGGCATAACACTAATGATTAGGCATTATATAGTAGTTAGTAAATAGATAATAAATATTAAAATATGAATTTTAAAAGCGCATGAAGATAAAAACATTGGACTTACAGCAAATTTATATCAAAATTATATATGTTAGCCAGTTTATACCAAAATGCATATGAAATATATCATTAATTTTAAATTTTAACAATAATTGCATTGGAAGGTTGATAACTAAACAGCAATATAAATAAATAATCAAAAGTGTATTTTTGATTATTTTTATTGCTGTTTAGTAATATTTTTTATTCCACTTACATACTATATGTATACTAAGGTTTTATTAATGATATAATTTCAGTACACAGTTATAAGTTTGGGTAAAAAGTAAAAGGACACACGATTGTACTCTATAATTTTAGGATTTTACAGAATCATGTGTCCAAATATAAAAATAGCCCTTCAAATGGGTAATGCGTCACCAAAGATTATATTCTATGCAAATATAAACATGAAAGTATGAACAGTAAATTGTAGGTATAAAGGGATCCTTTTAGTCAGTTTTAGATTATTAAAACATTCGAAACAGATTATATAATTGATCGTATGAAAATGTAAATCTTATATTTTATAACCTTGAACTATTGAGCATTATTTATACCTAAATTTGAAATATTACCACAATTACTTGAAAAATGTATTATAAATGTAGAAAGAAGTGGAATAATAGTTACGGTGTATTTATTTGTTCTGGACATTTTAATTCGGCCAAAATTGTCGTTTTTAGGGCCTCTCCCCCATTTATTTTCTTGCAAATCTTTGTTAATAGTAGGTACGGATTCGTCGATATCGCTGTAGATTGGCAAGCCTTTATACCCATATTAGAAGATGCAGACCATCTTTGACATCTGGAAACAGTATACTTGGGACTTCCGATTATTTTTGCCATAGAGAAATACCAGTTTTAGCCTGAAACATTACAAATCATTATATATCATTATATCATTAAATTATTATATCATTATATTATTCAATTCATATATTTTGAGAAAAAAATTATTAACATGGTTTAAATTATTTTCTTTTTTAGTATGCATTACTGAATTTAGGTATATTACTCTATAATTATTTTAAAAATAATGTATTCATTTCAAAATATTGTATAATATTGTGTAAACAACAGTATTGTTAAATTTTTCGAATTTATGTGATGTTAATTATTTAAACGTATAAACACAAACTATACCAACATCTATAGTATACATATATAAGGCCGCACAAGGGAGCACTCTTCTTCTGTACCATCTTTATAACTTTAAAAAAATCTCTAAGTCCATTCCCTAAACGCGGAAAGTAGAAAAAGTCAGATTGATGAAATGGGAGGATAATAAGGCTACCCTTTTTTTGGAATGTGCTCTTAAATTCAAGTTAAAATCAAAGAACATGGTTAGTTAGGTTTGTGTTTAGCGATGCGTGCGAAAATTCGTATTTTTAGATGGAATAATTAATATGACCATTTATGGTGTGACAGGGTATATACTTCGTTCTTGCCAGTAATTGGATAGATAAACTTTATAATTATTATACTTTTATTTGCATTATATGAATAAACTTTATAATTATTATACTTTTATTTGCATTATATGTATAAACTTTATACTTGTATTATATCTCTTGCTATTTCAGATTATTTTATTAATCATTAAATTTATTATCCCCGTACACTATTTATTAGTTTACATTAATATATGTATATCTAGTATATGCGCTTTTTTATATATATAATTTATAGTAGGTATTTCCAATTATTAATAATGTAATGTTGGGGTAAAATATAGGTTAGTAAATTAATTATTTGGTTCCGTCGAAAAACGAACTGTATATTAATATATATATAATATATTTTTTGTCCATATATACAATGACCCTATAGTTTAAAGTAATTGATCGATGAATTTGATAATTAGTATGAATGTAGAACAAGGTATATAGATAACATATTTGGCTAGGGCGTATGTTCTGTCAAATAATTTTCTGTAACTTTGGCTCGGGCGGGAAATCGCCTTCATTTTTGCATATATTTTTGTACATTATGATTCCTATAGTCTAAAGTTATTGATCGATGAATTTGGAAATTGGTATGAATATAGAACAAGGTATATATTTGGCTAAGGCGTATGTTCTGGCGAGTAGTTTTCTGTACCTTTGGTTCGGGCGTAAAATCATCGTTTTGGCTACGGCGGAAAATCGCTTTTACCTGTTTTTTAAATGTTTTTTAAACATGGCTGATTGTAAATGAATGGTTTTCAGTTATCTAAACGTAAAATTTCACATATTTTAATGTTAAACTAATTCTGATTTATCAAAATGAAACCCCAAATGTTACTTTTTCATTCATAATATTTAAGTCATGGGTTGGATAATTTAAAATGTGCCAAACACATTCATTCTCAATTTTTAAAATAAAATAAAGAATTACTCACTTTTTTGCAAGTGTTTGACACTTTAATTATAACAAAATAATAAAGAAAGTAACACAATAACTAGATAATAAGGATCCCATAAGTTATGATATTCGATAATTACAATGAAGGATGCTCACAAATACTGTATACATACAATAGTTTGACTCTTTCCTATGATTCCAGACTTATTGGACGCATCTGTTTATAAAATTCGCTCCACATAAGATAAAAATAAATCCCTTCTATTGCGAAAAATAATTATTTAATAAAAGTCAACATAAAATACAATATAAAAGCATCTTCACATTAGACACTCTTTAACATTATCATTTATTGTGCTTTGATAAGTTTCCTTCATGCTTATGTTGACTAGCACATAAGAACTCCACATTAGAGTTGGTCCCCATTTAAGGAGACTCTAAACCATGCGATTCTTCACTCAAGATATACAAACGTAAAAAATCCTTTAAATTTTCTACACGAAACGTAATTTACCAACCTGGGTTAATGTTGAACATTCCACATATTTCACAGCAAGAAGTTCACGAGAAAAAGGAATAAGACGCTGCATGTTCTTTGAGAGTTCAACAATCATTTTGGGATCATCGCGAAGTTCTATATTTGTTATTTGTTCCGAATAAAAGGAAAGGTGGCTTTGGGCAGATCTCGGGAACCCACTAGAACAAAAAAATATGGATAGAAAACAAATGGGATTATTCTATATAAAAAATAATATATGAAACTGTTTACCTTTTTTTTGACTTTCTCATATGATGCTGGGTTAAAAACTGAAAAGCATGCAAAAGAATATCGGTCTGAGGATAAGACAACAGCCTCAGTCGGTCGTAATCCTCTTGACCTGCTGTATCGAAAAGACCCAACGTGTAGGGCTCCCCTTCAATCATAACTGTGACTGTAAAGTTGTCGAAGACCATCAACAATTTATTGGAATAATTGTTTTTGACTGTTTCAATTATAAAACTTTCATTTTAAATAATATTGGCAAAATGGGTTCACATAATAACTATCAGTGAGGTTGATTTATACTTTTCTGTAATTTTTATTTAAATAAATAGTTTCAAATAAATAAAAAATATCGTTTACATATTAAAAGTATTCATTTCTAATGCGACATTTTAAAAGTTTTATTTAACATTATAAAATCCTATTTAAATCCTATAAAAATTACAGTTTTACAAAATTTTGGATAGCGACCCCACCCCACCTCGTTCTTACGGCCCTGTTGTAGTTTGTTGCATTAATTGCTTTTAGTCAAAAAAATCAAAGAGACGGCAGATGTCTATAATTACTACAACAGTTCATGACAAAGTTAACTGACGAAGATAAAGCACTTGGTGGTCAAAGGAAGTTTTAATCTCCCAATACAATAGATCACATCAAAAGAAGAACAATTGTTGGTATCAATTCAGTAAGATATTTACAAATATTGCTGCAATAATTCGGACCAAAATTTTAAGATTGATAGATTGGATTTCAATTGAATTCAATTGACCTCCTAAACTGACACCTCAGAATTTCATTTTTTTGGGAGAACCAACATACATCGACAAGGTATAATTGTAGTGTATTACGGAGTGTATAGTTGCCAAAGGTTAGGACAGGCAATCCTATCTAACTACAAATAGAGAATAAGAATATTTTTATCAAGATTATTCATGATTAATTCTTTAGTTTTCACTTAGTTTAATAATTTTTAAATTAAAATGAAGTTTTAGAAATCTGTAGAAGAATCATATGACTATATACATTGCCAAGTTATAAAGTTAGCTAAAATGATAAGTTACAAGCGTCATCTGAAAGCTATTATTTTTTGTGTAATCAATCAAGGATATGTATATAGCAGCTGAATTTAAACCAACCAGAACACAATCACTTAAAAAAACCTACAGATTCATTTTTATTGATATTTTACATTGAGTTATTTCTTACAATCTTCTTACATTTCAATTTAGTATATTTATTTAAATATATTATTAAAAAGTAAATTCACTAATTCTTCTTAAAAATATATATATATACAAATATTTACTCAAAACGTATCGATTTTAACATAAGCAAAAGGATATAATTGGCATTTTCAAATTTAAATATAAGGGAATATAGCAGAGAAAAATATATGGCGAATACTATAACATTATAATCCATTTATACATAAATAACCATGCAATAAATTTATAAAATAAGACTTACAGTTGGGGAATTTATTTATTGTGTAGATGAGCTTTTTCGCTGATAAATCACTAACAAGTACACATTTAATACCCCGCATTATAAATTGATAGTTTCAACGAACTGTGATGATATTTCAATTATTGTCTTTGAATACAATTTCATGAAAGTTTGTGTTTTGGTATGTATACATTTTTGTGTGATCTATTTATTCTATGACGTTATCAAGGACCATGAAACCATAGTAAAAAATCGTGTTATAGTTGCAATAGAGAGAGAGAGAGAGAAATTAAACGATTATTTATTTATTTCAAATTGTCATTGGATTTTAATCTTATTTTAAAAGCAGCTTAATAATATGTAAGTTTATTTAGATATTGTTGATGCATGCAGCCTACGTAAATTAGAATTCTATGAATACAAACTTTATCGATTGAATTCACTCTCTCATTCTCTGTTTAACAATTGGTTCTATTTTTGGAAATGAGCTAATATGCTTTTATTGTTGGTGACATCATATTTCACAAAATTATCTTGCTTATAATATTTATGTAATATATATATTGTATATTCAATGGGCTTTGAAAAATTAAAAAAGTGAACATTTCTGCCCAATATCATCACTGTGTATAAGAAACAATTATCCAGAATGCAGGAAATTAAATGTGTACTTCTAGGTGATAATTACTCTGAAAAAACGACTCTACTAATCACTTACTCTACAAATAGATTCCCTACACAATACATTCCAACTGTAAGTTAATATATTATATATATTTCCTTGATTATTATTGTATAAATGAATTGAAACAAAATATAATATTTTTTATATATCTCATCCTAATCATGTCCCTGATACATATACGTTTGAAAACTTCCACAAATATGTTACCAGGATGTTAAATGTCCTCATTTTAAGATACATATTGTGTTAACCTCCAAATTTTATAGCTGTTTAATGTATGCATAATAAAACTTATAATTTATCTCAAAAATTTAAATAGTTTATATACATATAATATCTCGAAAAACATATCGTTTTATAAATACATCTGCACAATCTTAAAATTGTTTTATCCATAAAACGGCACAACAGTACGACGCAAGATAGAACTGGCGGGGTTAAAGTTTGTGATGAGAACAAAATAATTCTTTCTCAATTTCATTTCGTCCCCTTTTTTTAATTGTGAAAAAATTTCAAGAGTGTGATCATCCTTCTTTTCCAATTAATATATTGTCGTTTTATAAAATATTTCAAGGTCAAAAAACATTAGTATCCTACTCGTAAACAAAAAGTCACATGTCAAAAATAAGGAACTCCTATGCATATATGTATTTTTAGGTTTTCGACAAATTTGCGGTCACAGTTATGGTGAGAGGGGAGCCCTACACGTTGGGTCTTTTCGATACAACAGGTCAAGAGGATTACGATCGACTGAGGCCCTTGTCCTATCCTCAGACCGATATCTTCCTTGTATGCTTCTCAGTTGTTAACCCAGCATCATATGAGAAAGTCAAAGAAAAGGTATGTTTGAAGAGTGTTAAGGTCTTCTTAAATTATGCTGTATAGGTGTTATATTTATACTCAACTCTATTGTTCCAGTGGGTTCCAGAAATATGCCATTTCTCCCAGAAGACACCCTTTATTTTAGTTGGAACAAAAATTGAACTTCGAAATGATCCCAAAATCATTGATCAACTCTCAAAAAAGAAACAGCGTCCCATCACAAAGGAGATGGGAAACAATTTGGCTCGTGAACTTTGTGCTGTAAAATATGTCGAATGTTCAATATTAACCCAGGTTCCTAAATTATTGATTTATTAATTTTATGAGTTGCCTTCTTTAATTTATAGAGACTTATTCTCTTTTTATGAAGAACATTTCAGCGAGGTCTAATTGTTTTTTGTTTGGTGTAATTCTACAATTCGGCTCCAAATATTTTTTAAGAAAACAGAAAATAAGTTTTAACTTTATTGAAATATTGGTGTTGATTGTATCAGACTTGTTTCGGTATATTTGTCTTTTAGACCAATAGGTATTTGGGTTTCTATTGTAAAAGTTAATTTTGAAAAAGAAAAGAATCTAAATATATTTTTATTTTTAATTTTAAATAATAAATATTTATCTATATTTGGCATTACGAAAGCCTTCAACTTTTTGAATACCATCCTACAAATAAATATTCAAAGGGTTTTAAAATTTAATTCGTAAAATGTTTTATGTAAACTACTTGTTAACGAAATCGTCATAATCATTAAAAAATTGAACTGAAAGATATTTCAAAATGACGAACTTTTTGATCTTGGAAACGGACAACTGAGTTGCACGGCATTTCGTCAGCAACCTACAAGACCTGCTCGATCATTCTGAATTCATACTTTTAGTATATTTATATATTAGGGTTTATATTAGTTACTCAATTCGAGTATATATTTTAAGTAAAGAAAACACAAACGCAATTAAAAGAATATCTCTATAGTGTGATTTGTAAATTTATTTTTATCTATATTAATATTTGAACTTTAACAGGAAGGTGTCACAAATGTATTTGACGAAGCCATTTTGGCTGCTCTGACCGAAACAAAAAAGAAGAATCCAAGCAGGAACTGCAACGTGATGTAGATATTTGTCGAATGGGCTCTTTCGTAGCTTGCTCATCTCCGCCGCTGCTGCAATCTTCTGTTAGCAGCTATTGAATACATGCTCGTGTTTATATTGACTTCCCCTTCAAGTCATTTAAAATAATTATGCAGTATGATTTCTTTAAGCAATAAAAGATTTTCTGTTTACATATATACATATCACCATACTGTAAATACTCTCTATTAAATATCAATGACTTGTGCATATTAATTAGTGTCTTTATAGCTAATTAAAAGTTTTTGTGAATGATTCAATTTCCTTTGTGATTGGCAAAATCTTAGGTCTTCAATTATTCACTAGACTATAATTTGTTGATATAAATATTTTGGAAGAAGCTTTGAAGCTATATAGTATGAATTTTCATTTCGTTTTGGTGTAATATGTATTCTTGTTGGGGTATATGGGAACAACTTTGTTTTCTTTTCGTTTATTACAATTGACAATAGGCTAACTATTATAGATTTAAACTGTCGAAACCATTGACTTGCATAATTTTTATCAATTGTATACAATATCAATGGTCGAAATGCCGTAATTTAATTGTATTTTACCTGTATATTTTTAAATGTCTACTTTATTTAAGTACAAAATTCAGTGCTTGTTCAAATCGTCCATCTTAATGAAATGTTTGACTAAAATATATAAAGGGAAAAAATATGATTAATTTCGATAATTATAAGGCGGTTTATTTTCATAGGGACACAAACATCACTTTAATTATATATGATCCCTAATCAGTGCTGCTACGCCCAACATTGGTAAAATAATCGCAGGGATAATAAAAGATAATAACAGACAAAGAATATAAAATATCTTGGAGTGACTATTTACAACTTTTTATGAATTGTTGGTAGTTTACATAAAAGTTCTTTATCACTCTGAAGTTTGAGCTCAGAAGACTCTTCGGCAGCTTTAATGACGGCTAGCTTTCTAGAGAGTTCTTTAATGACGGCTAGCTTTCTAGAGAGTTCTTTAATGACGGCTAGCTTTCTAGAGAGTTCTTTAATGACGGCTAACTTTCTAGAGAGTTCTTTAATGACGGCTAGCTTTCTAAAGAGTTCTTTAATGACGGCTAGCTTTCTAGAGAGTTCTTTATAACCGCCACCTGCTGTTTTGTTTTCAGATCTGCTTAATCTGTGGATAGCTTATGCTGTTTGGAATTTTGTTGAAGTTCTTTGAGAGCTTCTTCTGGAACTACCGTGGATAATTTACATGCTGCAAAAAATCCAAATTTCGTAAAAAACGATTTTGAAAAGGCAATTCTTTTGTTAATAACCAATTACCATTTTTGTAGAAATTTCAAAATTGAAACTAAAATGAATGTAAATATGAACAGTTTTAATTGTTATGTCTTAAGTAGTGGCGTAGGGAGATATTTGATTTTGGGTGGGTTGAAATTTTCCGAGCTCCTGAGGAAAATTTTTTGAGTTTGAGGCTTAGAATGCATTTCAGGAAAATAGATGAGAGGAAGTGTATAGCTGCAGGGTCAAGAAAACGAATCTTGGGATTTTCAGTACTCCAGTAATGGACGTTGTGCTTATTTACTGTTCTGTTAAGGTGGAACACACATTCATCAGAAAATGTCATTTTCCGGTAGAAGCGGGATCATTTCTGAAATTGTCAGCCATCACTTCACAAAAATGAAGACGTCGATCATCGTCTGCATCGCACAAA
>JAUZNC010056846.1:0-13727 GCA_034780395.1 Vannuccia rotundouncinata | reverse complement strand
AATAACATATAGGTAATATTCCAGTAATTTACTATATGACAGAAGGGAAAGGTGATTTGAATACCTGATCGTTACATATTTTTTCTGAAATGCAATTCATCATGCAATACACAATAACTTTCCTAGAAGCTTATATTTATGCACTGAGTCATAATAACCAGTTAAACACGTTTTTATAGTTTATCTTTTTTATATTCAAGTATATTTCGTTAACGTTATTTGTAAGTGTAAGTTGAATACTAAAATACATACACACATTTCGTCAATTCTTTTATTGTAGAACAATGTTAGTGTGTTGAGAAAAATTCATTGATTCTAAAACAGAGCACCACCGGTTACAACTTTATTGATCTGGATTACTCCCCCAAATTCTCGATAGTAAATGAGTGTTGTTATGAGAGATCAATAAAACGTATATAATTAAAACTAGTTCGGAAAATGTTGTCAGATAAGCAACAAAAATTATAACAGAAGGTACTGGAAAACGTTGCGTTACTTTAAGCAATGCTTTAAATAAAAATATTGAAATATTTGTGAAATGGAAAGTATTTCGAATTCTAGTTTTATTCTCTTCTGCAATCCATTATTTCCCAACTGTCTGGACAGTTCAAGGAAGGTAGCTGGTATTGTCCTAGGTCTCGGGGTGCTACTTCCATGGATTGTAGGACATATTCGGTAAGTTAATTATGGCGTTATATTCGCATCAACATTTTAAAATGGGCAACGAATGGTCTGTTTAGGACTTTTGATTACAATATTTTTTAATTGCAAATCATTTTAAGTGGAGAAATCTTGTACACTGTAATTACTTAGTATTTTTAAAATTGTAATAAACAATTTAAAATTACAATTTTATAAAACACAATTTATTCGTTTATCTGTCGAAAATTTGTTAGAACAACTACTTATTTTTATAACATTATTGAGAAAATTGCAAAGTAATGACTTCTATATTTTAATTATCTATATAAATATTCTTTTGGGTTTACTTAATATAAGTCCCTTAATATATACGCTTAATTATATTCCACTTTATCGTTTAAATTTCTTTGATCTTTTTGAACGCTTTTTGATAATATTTTTAAATTTGACTTTTAACTCAAATTTTTTTTGTTCCAACGTGTCAGATTTTATCGTTTTTTGCAACAATTATTTAGTATGAAATATAGTTGTGATTTTTTACAAAACAATTGTTTATATTCATTTTAAAAGTTAGCTAATTTAGAATTTTTATATTCTAGATTAATCTACAGTTTTCAACACCAGTTTGTCATTCTAAAGGATTCCTTATCCCTCTTGATCACACTGTATTTGGTTACTGCAGATGCTTTCAGCCTTATGGGCACCCTGCTTTCATACCAATTGGGGACACAGGTTTGAAGAAGTTGTTATGTTCTTTTAATTCATTACTTACCTATTGTAATGAATTAAAGTAATAAGAGTAATATAATTAATTAATTCATTCTATATTATTATTTTTATATTATATTAATTTATATTTTTATACAAAATCAGAATTTTAAAAATGGGATTATTTGTTTTCTTAAATGTTATAATTAAAAGTATTTAAAAGCTCAATTTGTGGCCGTTAATTGTTAAGTAATACAATATATTATGGAACACAACGTCTATTATTGTGTATCAAATTATTATGTCCATTAATGTTCTATTTTTTACCTTTTTCCTATTTGTGAATTGTAGGTTGTTTTTGCAACTTATCTTTTGGTGGCCGACTTAATGATCATGTTAACAATTGTTTTTCACACGTGGCGTAATTCAACAATTGGACTTTCGTGTAAAAATAATCTACGTAAGTAAATTAGATCCCTATATTCTAATCAAAAGACTTCTTATTTTTGCAGTTATATATTTCATTAATGAAGATTTAATTACAAACAATATTTGTGTTACAGAATGTTTATTTATTCGTCCAAAGGGAACACTCTACATGTACATTCTTTCGGTAGTACTTCCATTCTCTTTCTTTGGAAGCTTCCTGTTATTTCAATCAAATGACGTGACAACACAGCTTAATTTTTATCCAAGTCGGCCAGTGATTGGCCGAACTCTTTTAGCTCTTGACGACCATTTGGAAGCCAGTGTTAATGTAAGTCATCATTTCAAGATTTTTGCAAAAAGTTTACAATATTTGGGTAAAAGCATAACAAATTATTCATTTAAATCTTTTAAAATTATAATACTAGACGAAAGTCAAAAATTAATTAAAAAATATTCTTTATATTTTACATATTTAGTTACATTTTCGTTAATAGTTATTTTATATTTCAGGTGATTAATAAAAAGGAAATCGCTACAGGTTATTTCTTTGGCATCTTTGCTGCTGTGATGAGAGGAATATTCATCATGTTTAAAATATTTCACATTGTAAGAAATTTTTAAAAACTTTTCTTCGATTTTTTTGTGCAAATTTATTTAATTAAAAATCTCAATAGTCAATAAATGTTTTTTAAATACTGTAGTATTTCAACTCATTGAAGTAGTTAAAATGTTAAAATGTTAAAGCGTTAAAATGTTAATGTTTTATTTATTCATTATCTTCTTTGTTACTGAAACTATTCTATATATAAATATATATATAAATGAATTCAAGTATTAACTAACTTGAATATATTAAAAATAATTAATAACTAATATTAACGGTAATTATACCTTCTAGTTTGAGGAGAGGCTGTATCCACAATTTGTGCAAATTCATGTCTTTTTCTCAATTTTCGGCAATTTGATTTACGTCCTCTCTGTCCTTCTTCAAAGTCCAGAAACGGCTGATGTGATCCACACTCTACCATGGTGGATCTCTAGGTGATGGTCCTACATAAATTGTTAACTCAATAAATTGTTTCTAATTAATTTATTTTTCTAATTCCAGATTCACTTTTGCTGCAGTTGAAACGTGTGTATCCTTTTATTATAGCAAGCCTCATGGAAGACTATGCGGTTTTGAATTATATTAAAATAAAATTACTAAAATACTTTTAAAAATTTCTTTTGTAAAATGTAATGCAGTGATATTCTATGCTCTTGCATGCATGTATAGATTCCGTGAATCATCTAAATTGTACATACAACTCATTATTTTAAGGTAGCGTTTGTGTGGTTAAACCTGTGAGTCAGAATTCTTTATTACTAGATTGTATTATTAAAATTATATTTTTAAAATACTGTATATTGTTAAACAAATTAAAAATATTCTGTATTACGAGATGAAAATAGATAATGTTTCAAAATACAGTTAACGACAAATGCTCCTAACGCCTAAAAGAATCCTCTACGCAGTAGAACGATTTGTTTTTCAATCAATTTGATCGCAATCAATTCGCCATAGATTATTTCATTTTGATTCGTAGAATGTGTTGCGAAGATTTCAAAATTGATGCATTCTTGTTGACGGAGATAGCTCACAACCAGTAGTCACAGGTCACAGGTCACAGGTTGTGAAATAAGGCCCCATTGGAACCAACTCTACGGGTCCGCGGTTACAAATCCAGCGATAGGGGGAAACTATAATGATATTAAAGATTTTACAGTCAGCACTAATTTCTTGGGTTGTCTAAAATATGGAACAGCTTTTTGATTTAAAATGTTTCATTTGTACTTCAGAATTCACGTTAATTCAGATTTGTCATGTATGTTAAATATTTGTGATACACGAAAGTATAACAGATATAGTTTGTCTATAATTTCCATGAGTTTATCAGCTGAAATGTCATTAGATTATACAACTTTTATTATTTTTATAAATTGTGGCCTTAACATTTAATTCTATAAAAAAGATGATCTTGGAAAATTATTTAACAACACGTAAAAAGGGGACAAACGGACAACTCATGGAAGAAACAAGAACATTGCTGGAGTAAGAAAACACACATTTGTTAAATTCTTGTAAATATTTAAGAGGGCACATTTTATTGTAACTTAAATAAAGTGTGTAAATGGAATGTGCAAATTGTGTAAATACGTAAATTATTTATTAGTGTAACCGTGTAAATGCATTTGAGTAGTATATTTCAAATACTTTTAATTACTAAAATGGGTTCACTTGCAGTTAATCCTCAGCCCCTCTATTTTTCAAATTTTTGTTTTGTCTTCCCAATAAAATATATTTAGAGAAAGTTTTGTTTTAAAAAAGGAGTAAAATTATTGATGTTAAAGAAAAACAGAAAAGTCATAAACTCCGAATGTCCAAATAGTTTCGTGAGCACGGTCGATTGTAGAATTATGTTTTTGGATTAACAGAATCTTTTATGATAAGATTTGTTTTGCCTCTGCCCTTAAAAATAAATCTATGAAATGTTTTTTGGAGTCAAAAGAGTTATGTTTCTGTCTGTAATGTATGGGGATGTAATGTAATAGATGAATTATTATAAAATGGATATACAATTATTCACAGATTGAGCACAAAATTTTATAAACTACATTTTTGGTCAAACATTTTGTTTACAGAAATGACAGTTTGTGTATGTGTTTTTGTATGGAATAGTCTTTGTTTATTAATTTTGATTGAATGGTCCTGGGATTTCTATGAGTTTAATATATGAGGCCGATTCTTTAATTGTATTCTTATTTGTCTGGATATGCTTTGAGGAAGTAGGAGAATGAAGTATTTGTTATTATTATCCAAATCGGTAATTTTAAAATATGATTTTAAATGTTGAATGAGAGAGAGATTTTCGATTTTATTATACTTTTGTAAACGTTTTAATTACTGACTTTTAAGATAAATGGATACCTTTATTTTAGACGGGAGTCTACAGATGATCTTGAATCCATAGATGAAGTTAATATTGACGATGATTCATCCATTGCCAAAATGACAGTTACTCAAGAAACCAAAAATGGACAACAAAAAGGTTCTAAACATGTCCAGGAAAATATTGAGGTAAGTTAAATACTCAGAAAAAAGTAAACGTGTAAACTAAAAATAGATTTTATTTAAATTAATACTAAAAATTACAAATATTTGGAATTTGTTTTACAGATGACATCGATAAGGATTGTTGAAGAATCCTCCAAACAAGATGCTCAAAACGATTCCACAGAAACTAATAATGTGTGCGATAGTGCTTTATCATTAACAGTTTCTGATAAAGAAGTAAGTCACCCTTATGTAGGTATTAGGTATGCACTCCCTGCATAATATATACATTAAAATTACAATATAATAAAATAAAATATAAAAAGAATAAATAGATACGGATTATTCCGCTATAAATATTTATCCGGGTATGAGTAAAATGGAAATTTAAAAACAAATATTTTTTAAATTTCTTATAAAGTTAATTCACAAGACCGATTCCTGCAAAATGTCCTTAGTCATCTAATAAATTACTTCCACCTTTGAGGTCCTTATAATCTCCATCTATCGCGCCTTTTATCCACTAGTTATACCAATTTCCCCTTCTATAGGGTCCTCTCCTCGACCTCTTCTTTCACAGAAGCGTCGGAGCAGAAGGGGGTGGGGGGCTCGGGTATCTTTTGGCCCTCCTGCCTTAAGTATAGAATATTTTGTAAATCTAGATCCATAAGAATCATGTTCGTTGATGCATATTTTAATAATTTTTTTCAAATACTTTTATCTTCTACTTTACAATACTCAATGGTTTCCTTTTAAAATTGGTCCTTTTACCCTTGAGTCGCTCCGACGCGCATGCGTCTGTTTCACTTCATATGTCTTTCGCATCTATTATATTTATATATGTGTTTGTTTTTGGTCTTCGAGAACCCCCATTTTGCTTTACTTACCTGTCTATCGGTGACCTAAAATCTATAATCCTATGATTTTATGTTTTTATTCTTGTGACAATCACAAACATATTTATTCCATTTCTTTTTACGTACAATGAAATTTTATGATTACAATACAGGCGCGGTCCCAGAAAATTGGTCAGAGATTTGAATTTAAAATTAAGTTACATTTATTATATTTAATGTTTAGGTTTCCCAATCCATTCAAGATCTTGAATTAATCAAGAAAATGGATCTCACAGAAAATGAGATTGCGCAGCTATTACACGACGAAGAACAAAATGACATTGTTTGGTTTGATGAAAGTCAAACTGACTCTGGTTTTTTTAAAGTTCCTTGACAGCATTTTAGAGTTCTCTAAAGACAATAATATTAATAATAATGTAACATATTTATATGGCGCCTACAAGCGTTAAGCTTCTCAAAGCGCAAACGTAATGGTTTATTTAATTTTGGTTTTTGTATAATGTAAATATTAGTCAATAATTTATAATAATCAAAAATCTATGACGAATATTGCCTATAACATCAGGTATTCCATTTTTCTATATCATTTTTATGTCCTGATATTATTCTTTATTAAAGTATTAATTTTCTCATGAAATGTGAATAACTTGTCAATATGATGAATACTAATTATTTATTATTAATAATAAATAAGTACATTTTATTTACTTCTTTACTGACTTCTAAATGAATATTTATATATTCATTGCGTTGCCAAATTTGGGATAATTCAGCTTAATACAAAAAAAACTGTTATGGCTAATTGATACTAGTATTAATACGACCTTTTTCATGTTTTTGACTAATCGAGGTTGTTTATATGAATACGGTTATAATATCACAGCTTGTTGCAATAGCCGAAACCGGTTATGTTAATCGAAAACATGAAATCTTATCGGTTGTGAAATATATTTATTTGAAATTTTTGGTTTAGGGGAAAACAAGAAATGGTTTTGTTTTCTATATATAGTTAGATCGAAAATGAATAATATAGAAACTAGGAGCTAAATATCGCCTGAATTCAAATTAACACATAAAAAGTACGCTGACGATAGATATCTTCAGAAATGCAAACGTGCTTTAGTTTTACAATTTGTTTATAACAATTACAAACCCTTCGTTTATTGGGTTTTTCAGCCACCCTCCGTTTACTGAGGTGTCCAATGGACTTCCCCTCAAAACATGAAGTATGGTCAAAACAATAATATACTAGGGGTTACTTATAATCAGAATTTTGAGCTGAGCTCTATGAAATTAAAATAATGTACATAGGTTACGGCTTTCTACCATTAATTGATACACAAAGTAGATACCAACAAAGAATGATCTATATTGAATTTACTTCATAGATTTGATTATAATAATACTATATATTGCCGTAGTAAAATCGGTATAATAATTATAGTTGATAATGTCATTATGTACTCTCATGGTATTCATTCCAATGTTCATTTCAAGATGCACGATGGTGCATCAATTTTTTCTGCAACTTCAGCTGAAGTGTATGTCTTACCATGCAAAATGTAAAATGAATTCACTGCAATAATTCTAGGAAATTACAAATAATATGAAAATTCAAAATATAACTGAATTCAAAGAAATTTGGAAATAATATCATTTCCAAGAAATACAATAGACGAGGGAATTTCAATTTGACTGCAAATTTAGTTAGTTTGGAAAAAAAATAAAAAATAGGATATATTTCGATGGGGTGACCTTAAAATAGTGACACAAATTGTCGTCTATATCCGAAATCTCCACAAAACTTGCTTAACATATAAATATGAATTGTTGTAAAAGCATTAGTCAGCATTACAGCTTTTATTAAAACACCCTTCTTATTGTTTAAAACGAAGGAGTGCATTGGACCCCCCCGTAAATGAAGGGAGATAAGCAACTTGAAGGAGGGCTACATATGGCTACATATGTAGCCATATCGTGCTTATTTCAATAATCTCTAACTTTTTGGTAAAATTGGTCAAAGAGATTATCAATATTTACAATACTGGAATTTTGTAGAATTTTATGGTCCTGTTTGGTTAGGTATGTTCTTATAATAGTTAAATATGTTCTGAATCAAACGGATATTAGAAAACGCTTTGATAGTAGTAAACCTGAGTTATATCTTCAACGTTTTGGAAATGGCAATGTAAAAACTGGTGAAATTGTGATCGAGCAAGCTATCCTTTATATCACCCGTGTTAAAATTGATTCAGCAATACTGAGTATGAACGATTCAACATTATTACATCGCAATGCCATCTATCCAAACCAGCGCACTGAATTATTAAATATACAGTTTCCAAAGGTGATTTATCACATGCAAAAGAAAAAATGTTCAGAGGTCATTTGCCAAAGTTTCTCATTGTTGTTATAGTTAATAATAAGGCATATATTGATGATATTTCAATTAATCCTTTTAATTTTCAACACTTTTTGTAAATCATATTGCTTTATATAGAGAGGGAGAATCTGTCCCTGGGAGACCATTTAGACAGAATTTTACAAATAAATTTTGTACTCGTGAATATATATATTTATTTGCAAGTTTAGAACTGTATAATGTTAATGAAGAACTCGACATAAGTATAGACGATTTTTCTAGGGAATATAAAATTTTATTTCGATTCAACTTAACACCATGATCTACACATGAGTGAGCATTCTCAACCATTTCGAGAAGGGAATTAACGTTTGAACTTAAATTTGCTTCTGTCTTGGAAAACGCTAAAAAAATATTTGTAATGGTTGTTTTTGCTGGTAAAGTTAAAGTTACACTTCATAGAAACATAATTACTGATTTCAAATCTTAAGTGTGCGTTTTATAATTATCATGCTAGATGGTAATAAAATAATGAAAAAATAAAATTATACAGAGTTAATTCATAAACTATATGTGGAGCTTTCTGTAGTTACTACATATATAATATAGTGAGAGGTAATTCTCTTACATTAATCCCATCAAATTTTGATTCTATATTTCTACATTGTAACGATTTTAACATACTAAATTTTAGCACCAAGTTATTCTAAACAAAAGTGTTGAATAGTTTATAAAATGTAATATCTGCTCCTCAAAATGCACAATAGAAGTAGTGAGATGATATATATATCACCTCACTACTTCTATTGTGTGTATATATTGTCTATATATATATATTTAATCATTTATATTTCGTAAAAGATGTGTCTTTTGTATACTTTGTATAAAATAAAATCATTCAATAATTAATTTTTGTTTTTGTTGTTGTTGTTTTTATTTAAAATATCCTTTTACTATTAAAATCATCGAATAAATAATAAATTAAATAATAAAACTAAAATAAGTAGGTAATTATATAATCATTTATTAAATTTACAGTAAGCATATTACATAGAAATATTCAATATATATATAAATATAAATACAAAATAATAAATGTATTAATGTAATACTGTAGGTTTATAAATATCTATTATACTTTATTAAAAAATTTATATAAAAAAATAAAGTTTGCGAAAAAAGCTTAATCTCTATCCGCTAGACTACGACATCTGTTAGATAGTTGTTTGTGTTAAAATGAAAATATAATAAAATATTTTCTATTATAAAAAGTTATTATGTGATATAATCCATCGTGTATTTCGTGAATCAGAATTTCGGATCTCTTGCCCATTATTACTGTTTTTCCTATATGAAAAAGATTTACACGAATTTCAGGCCACAATTTTAATTGAATGGCTGGAAATAATTATTCTGCTTCATACAATAAACCAATACGATTGTTTTCATGTGCAAATTTATACAAGTTTATCAAATTCACATCTAAATGTCAAATGACTGTAGATGATTTGTGCATATGATTTGTCTTATATACTATTTCGCTTTTAATATATATACTAATAAAAAAATAAATCACATTTGTTCATCCAATAATAATAATAATAATAATTTTATAGGTAAAACATGACAACATGATATTGGTATTGTACAATTTCAAGCATATGTCTAGTGTTAACATCTCACCTCATCCCCCCCATTTCCTGCTTCAATGATAAACTGACAGTGTGCCTGCAAATCGTCGAAAGCCTTTCATAATTCTCGGCGTGTCAAATTTGTTAGAATATCAATGAAAAAATGACGCACAGCTTCTTCATTTGGGAAATCTACTCGTTTTCAAGCATTCTCCATTTTTTTAAATATATACCGATCTTGAAGGTTGACATACGGAGAATATGGTGGCTGCCAAACCTTTGAGACAATTTGTTGATCAAGGTAGTCCTCCGTAAGTCGAGCTCGGTGTGGGCGTGCATTATCATGCATCCAGCAGAATCTGTGAGCTGGTATTCCACGTTGTTGAAAGTAAGCAAGACAGTTTTCAAAAAATTCCACATTTCTTTCGGCATTAATACTGCTGCCACCTTCCAGCATCTCAAAGTATGACACACCCGGGAAGGTTGATGCCACAATTACCATTCTTTTCTTCTGACACTTCGTTTTTCTTATTCTAGTCGGTCTGCCCCCTGCAGCATTTGGCAGATCGACTGGAAGCCAGCACGTTTGTCCACCATTGAATGAATTAAGGTAGAACCACTTTTCGTCGCATACTACTAGTCTTTCATTCATGCCTCGTCTTCCAAGAACTTCAATTAAGTCTCCACAACATTGAACTCGAGTTTCTTTGTGAGCACCTGTTAAAGAATATGGTACCCCTGTACAGAACACATTTTTCTAACCACATTCCTCAGTCAAAATCCTGTGAACAGAACTTTTTGGAATATCTAATCGTGCAGTTTCAACATTTTCATTAATCTTCATAACACATGGCTGAGTAGCTTCACGTCCATTTCAAAAATCTTTTGATAATTGCTGTACGCGACATAATGAAATACACTCATCTTCCAAAACAGAAAGTAACAAACGATGTATCTCAGCACTTGAATAATTGAGAGTGCAGAAATTTAAATGAAATTTCTCCATTATGCGTATTTAATCAGATTTGAACGTTTAACTAACTTCATGGACATTACTCAATGCACAATAACAAGTTTAAAATCGGGACAATCTAATGTAAATTGAAAAAAGACATTTATTACCTCAAGCTTGAATTTGTTATAGGGTTACAGTTTTCGTAAATCACTGGTTTACAAATCCGTTCTCAGATTAATTGTGCAATCTGATCACCAAAATTAAACAGTAAAACAGAGATTATTCCTGAATATTTTTCGTCTATAACACCTCCACCAACTTTAACAGAATATTTCCGTGCTAGTTTTGATCATGATGCATCTTCCGTAACAACCAGAATGTAGACAGTTTGATGATACTGATACTTCTTATTTGACACAATTCAGTTTTCCAATTATAAAAATGAAAATACTCTGATTTTTAAAAAAAGTTTGGATTTCTGAAAAAATCTATAATTACCTCAGCTCAGTGGCCAGAAAGTGGCCGAAAATCAATAATTTCACTCTGGACGGTACAGGAAGTGATATTTTTTTATTATTTTCTAGATTTGTAATCAGAATTTAATTTTACACACCATAGCATTTCTCGTTTGTCATTTTGAGCCTATAATTTTTTTTAATATTTTCACCTTAAATATGTTTAAGACCCATAACTTTTTTAAAAAACTTTTTGAATCGATTCCTTTGGCAGATAGCTAAGTTACATTTTTTTACTCATTAATCCGAAGCTAACTCAAAATCTCAAACCTACGCGGTCTGTCAGAATTTTTTAAAGTACCTAATTTGACCCAAAACCCTAACTGTATTTTATTTTTTCCCTTTTAATATTTTTCTTCGATTTTTTCAGGTTTTGCTTTTATGCAATCAAAACTAATTTCCTGAAAGCTTGGAGTTGATTGAACAACCTAAAAAAATTTGACAGAAAAAAATATTTTTTATAAAAAAGTTTCAATTGGCCATAACTTTTCTAAAAAGCTCCAATCAACAAACAGACATTCTGAATATATTATTAGTCTTTTTTTAAAAAGTGTATCTGAGAAATATCTGAAAAATATTCTATTAGGCCTTTTAGTCGTCCAGTTTGAGATTTTCATCTAAGGCAAATTTAATTATGACTTTTTCTAGGAGGGATTTTCATACTCTTTCCGAAAATCACTAAGAAAAAACTCTATGAGTTGTGGAAAGTTGAGTAATAAAATTCGGTTAACCTCAAAAAAAGTATCATGAGCCAATAGAAATCAACCTAGCGGACCGATGGCCTTGAAATGTTTATATGACCTAGACAAATGCTTCACCTAAAATTTAATTATAATAAT
Source organism: Vannuccia rotundouncinata (assembly GCA_034780395.1). NCBI lineage: Eukaryota > Metazoa > Platyhelminthes > Proseriata > Coelogynoporidae > Vannuccia > Vannuccia rotundouncinata. The sequence goes on along the minus strand of JAUZNC010056846.1, from coordinate 1,695 downwards.
AAGTTTTAATTAAAGTTTTAAACATTCGGAGAAATGCTACTTTTTAATTATGTAAATTTCTATTCGGCGAAATGCGATTCGGCGAAGTGCTACGGCCCCTTTCCATATATTAGTTCAATCAATCGAGATTTGATGATTTCCGAGAATTTATGCAACATAGAATTCCCACCAGGTATAGAAAGATGTTGATAGCAAAATTCACGTATACGAATTATCACATGATCGAAATAACTTTAGCTAAATATGTCTTTGTATATGGAATAACCATTTCAAATATGTATCTTTTAATGCAATTTTCACAAGAACGAAATTTCTTACAGAAACGTAATTTAAACACTCTTGGAATAAAATTAACATTGCATTAATTACTGTTCAATATTTTTCATAATTAAACTAATAAAATGGGTATAAAAGATATAGTCTTATCCATGAATCATTTATATTACGAAGTCTGGTACAAATATGTTACCTACGTAATATATTAATATACATATTTTTCGATTTGTAGAAAATATTATAATTAATTTATGAAAATTAATATGAGTAGGTATTATAGTTTCACATATTCCATTCATAATATTAGTGTTTTCGTCTATATTTGTATAATTTCCATAACCATTTAATAATGAATAATATACCATAACAATATTGATAAATGTGCATAATATGTGTATTCCTTACTTTAGCTTATTTATAGTCCTTTTTGCGATATCTATTATTATTTTTCTGTAGATTTAATTATTTTCAAAAATGTTTAATTCCAATAAATAATACTATGTACAACATATATATTTACATATGCTAAAGAGTGTACCTATATAATTATAAAAAACACATGAGGCAGAAATAAAATTAATATCTTCATTATATACATATGCCTGTATTTATATAACTGTTCAATATTTTTTATAATTTAAATTATCAATATACCACTGAAAATATATTCTGCATGTCCAGGAATTATTTATATTAAGTCGATCTGGTACAAATTAATTATATATATATATAAATAGGTACCTATTAATAGCAATATTATATATCTGTAATATAATATCGTTTTTTCGATTTGTAAAAAATATTATTCTTATTAATTTATAAAAATTAATTTAAATTAGCTTCACATATATTACATAATTTTGTTTTCGTCTTTCCTATAAATATTTGTATAATTTCTATCATTCATTGTGAATAATACCATCTCATAAAAATATTGATACATGTACAGCTGTGTATTCCTTTCTTTTAACTATAAATAGTTATTTTTCTAAACAAATGCGATATCTATTTTTTTGTATTTAACTTCTTTAATTTACTTCTATAATTAACTTCTTTAATTCTAAATATATACACCCTAACTTTGTGTGTATAAAAAAATACCATTAGCATGAAAATTATATAACATTTTTGACATATAATTACTATGCCAGTTATAAAATGCGGTCTAACAAAGGAATATATGCAATGCGTGTTTGATATTTATTGCTTTTTAACTAATTGAGCTATATATATATATATATCTAAAAACAGTCTATATAGGCTAAGTATCTATATATATATCCTCTTGCAGTGACAGTAATATTATTTACTTTATATCTAACTTCTTTCCGGATAGATCCTATATATACCTAGTTATTATTTTTTAACTGTCAAACGTATCATATGTCTTTGGAAATGTCTTACAAAACCACTGTGAAA
>JAUZNC010056845.1:0-13729 GCA_034780395.1 Vannuccia rotundouncinata | reverse complement strand
TCGTCCTGATTTAGCTAGCTAAAATTTGTTCCAGGCCGACGACGGCCTGATTTAGCAACTAAGATGTAAAGAAATTTTGATTATTCAAGTTTTTAATTTTGATTTGTATAGTAAAATATTAAAGAAAATTAGGCAAATAATATACATTATATTAAATGAAATTTATTCTCCAACTAAATATTAAGAAAATAATTGATTATAATAATGGATCAATCAACCTTAGTTGTGCAAGACTTGCACGAACACAGTTGCTTATAGACGCTCATTGCTTATTGTTAATGAAGACCCAGTTACTGTTAATGAAGACAAAATTACTGTTAATGAAGACGCAATTACTGTTAATGAAGACAAAATTACTGTTAATTAAGACTCAGTTATTGTTAATGAAAATAATTCTTATTCATATACTTTTCCTTATTTTACAAATTATTATTTTAATTGTTTCAATAGGCATTAATCTCAAAGTTTCTAATCTAACAGTGAAGATGGGTACCTACATAATTTAATAATTTATGATATTTACAAATTTTATATGGTAATATGTTTTTTTACCTATATTTGTTATTTACCAATTTTATCAATAGGTATATCTAAATACAGATTACATACTTGCTTAAGAAGTCATTATGTAACCATGAATTAAATGGGGACGGCGTTTGATCAGGTTGACTTATACAATCATAATCAGGCCAATGTCTATATAAAATCAGGCCGACGTTTAAAATTTTGTATTCATCAAATTTATATATATTGCCGCATTTCTCGTGGTTCTAGCATACATATTTGAAATCAGAAACCAAAAATTACCCTATAAATAGTATTTTTAAAGAATTTAAATACACTTTATGAATTACCCCTAAAAGTTACACTTTAAATTGGAATTGCCCATATGAATTTAATTAATTTAAACGCATATAATTGTTCGTGTATAAAATTGTTTAAATATTCTAAATCAATATAAACTAATATATTGCGCGTTGTTTGTCATTCCAAAAAAACTAATGTGTCGACTACTATCATTGTTATCTTTTGAATCAAAAAATATAATTCTGTGAGTATAAGTATTATTTTTACATTAAATTTGCTTTATGTAAGATCCTATTATAATGATAAAATTAAATAAACCATATTGTACTTACATTCCAATATTTTTTTCAGACTTAATACACATATGTGGCAATAAAAGTTACCTTATTAGAAAAACAAGATAACATTTAATTTATAAAACTTGGCCAAGGATATGGATATGACAGTCATTTTAATAATATTATTTTTATATTAGGCATAGATCTCCATTATATAAATTAATTACAATACATAAGACAACAAACATATTTAAGATTATTTAATTTATGCAAAATAAATTACTACATATAATTATTTATAAGGTTTATATCTATTTATCACTAAATTTTAAAAATATAATAACTATACTTATACACCTTTATTTTAATTAAAAAATACAAATATCATAGGTATTCATTTCAATAAAAATAATATAATAAATACCATATATAATTTACTCAACTCTTTCATAGAATTTAATAATATTTTCTGCTAAAGAACCTAATTTTAAATAATATCTCCTAATATGGAAGCCAAATGCATTCAAAAGGAAAACATTTATTGAAAAATGTCTTTACCAGAGTTTTTCACTTTTGAAATCTATTATAAACTATAAAATATATTCACTATTCATGTTTTATAATTATTATTCACTATTAAAATTTGTTATTCACTTTTAAAATTTGATATTCACTTTTATAATCTGTATCTGTAATTAATTTTGAAATATATTATTCACTTTTAAAATCTGTTATTTACATTTGCATTGGCATCTAAAAGTGTTTAAAATGAATTCACTTTAATAGTCAAGACAAGATATCATCCTGAAAAAGAAAAGAAAACCAAAAAAAGTTATGTACATATCCATAGTATACTTTTCCCTCTCTCATATATGATAATGCTAGTTAGGAACTCATGGTTATACAAAATTCTGTCATCTTTTTCTAAGTATTTTCTGATTGGTCATGTACATATGTCTGTCTGGACTATTAATACAAATTTCATGTTGGACTCTTTCTAGCAAACAATATGTTATTAAAAATTTACATTCTTAAAATTTTCTTGGACATTAAATTTGAAAAATTCTAATAAACTAATTGGTTGAGGTCAATAATTTAAAATATTTTTTAACCTAATACAACTCCTAAGTATAAAATTATTTTGTTATTGCTTTTACTATTATAATTATAATTATAAGTATATAACTATGCACATATTTAAGTAATTATGATTAAACAATTTTGTAAACAAATTACTCTATTAAATTAACACTATCTCCATACTATTGCTTTTTTGTGTCTTTTTTTGCATGTTGTTTCATGCATTTTTTAATGAAACCAGTTGCATGAAACCAGTGTATCCACACTATGCCTTTTCCATACATTTTTTCATGCAACTTTTCATGAAATTAGTGTATTTACAATGCATTTTTGAATGGAATTTTTCTGGGATTTAACATTAATACATGTTTATTCTTTACAGATATTTTGAAAAATTTTATAAATATTATTTTGCTGTGATATTAGAACAAATGACTTCTGCATTTTTTTAATTTATTTAAAATTAAAAGTAGAAGACAGAAGAAGAAGAAATTTGGCATTGGATGAATAATTAAAATTATTTGATGATTTAATTATATCTTTAAAACTATTTAACAATGATCTAGAGTTATTTTTAAATAGTTTTAACTTATTAAACCTTGAATGGAAACACATGACACTGGATAAATAGTCTATATAGGCTAGTTGTAACCTACATTAATTTTTAAATATATAGTAATATATTTACCCCAGTTTTACTTTTTATCATTATTGTGAAAATACTTTCTATAACAAAGCAATTAAGAGATCATTTTAAATTGTTTTGTAATTATACTGATTAATTTAAAAAAATGAAATTTCTATTTAATTTACTTAGTCAATTATTTAATATGTTTTCAGATTTACCATTGCTAGTTAAAATAAATTAATTGTATTTTGATGGATCAAGTGATCACATTAGCATGTATAGGTACTATTTCTTATAATTAAAGCATACAAAGAATTATTGAAAAATGATAATACTATTGTGAATGATTTAAAAATTATATTTAAAATGATAATTAAAACAAAACATTTAATAGAAAATATATTGTGTTGCAGAACAAGTAGATGTGATTAAAAATAAACATTTAAAAAACTATCATTTAAAGTTTGGAAAATATTATAAGAAGTTAAATTCAATCAATTATTGAATATGTTTTGGCTTAATAAGAAGATATGTATTTTTGCTTTCAGGATTTGTTTTAATTAAGATGTTATAAATTTTCATAAGGATATATCATAAGGATATTTCTTAATTTCCTCAAATTTTTTCAATTTTTTCATTCAGAAAAGATGATCATCATCACTGATTTTCTACTGTAATAATAAATTAGAAATACCTTACATTTTATAAATCAAACAGAATGTATAATATTTAAAAATATCTGTTATATGAACTTTCCATCAGATTTTATGGTTGGTAAGGATTTCAGATGGTGTTGATATTATCTGTAAATAACGCAACCACAAATAGAATACATGTATATTTTAATCAAAATCAATTGAAATGAAATCTAGTTGTGTTAAGTTTTTAATAAATTCAGAAATTGATGTAATCAAATGATTACTAACTTTAATGTTGTGCATGTGTAATTTAATAACTTTCAATTAATATTGGTTGTATTCACAAATGAACAGTAAAAAATCATACTATATTTGTAGGTTTATATATTAATCTATAATATAAATATATTTTAAAAGAAAAAATATATCTAATTATGACAGAGTAAAGAATGCATTAATTTTTTTATATGCTTAGTCTAAGAATATTAGTGTTACATCTATTTTTAAAAATATACCTTTTTAGCTTCTAGAGGTGAGTCATCCTTTTATGTATACTAAAAAATAAAATATTAAAATAATTATCAACAATAATTTGGCACACCTAAATATTTTTCAAAAGGTAGTTGGTATTTTCACAAGTTAGGCAAATATCCTATTCACAACATTCATAACTATTCATGCCTATTTATAACTATTTTCACATGTTGAACACTATATATATATATATATATATATATATACTACTTTAACACTATGCCAAAAACTTAACCATGCTCCTAGATGATATTTTCATGAGATGTTGCAAGCATTGGAATAAATATAGTATATTAAGTTTTTGACATGGTATTAAAATAGCATTTATAAATATTTAAGTATTAAATAAGTATCAAATAGATATTCAACATGTAGTGAAAATAAATAGAGGATATTTCCATATGTTGTGAAAATATTAACTACCTACCTTACTTATCAAAGAAGCAATTTTTCATTTACAAACTTCCATTATTTTTGTTATTTTTGTAGTTTTTAAAGTTCATTGTTTAACTAAAAACAATTCATATTTTTTCTTTGGTAAATTGGCAGAAGTAGTAGAATTATAGAAGTACCACACTATAAAATTATTTAATATGTTAAAAAACAATCAAAATATGTTAGCAGACACAACATGGTGAATTAATGTCATTGCAGCTGGAGTCTTTTTAGTCAGAATTACACACTAAATTATTATTTTAATCCTTCAAGGAGAAAATAAAAAAAAATATACAATAGAGTACATGGTATAAGCATGGCAATATATGAAAAAACATATAAATACAATGAATACTTGGAACAATTTTTTGTATTTAAAGGTGGATAAAAAATCAGCCAATCAGAGTTTACTTCATACTATTAATAAAATTAAATGCAAAGTTCACATTTTGAAGGACAACATATTCAATACATTTTGCTTCCTCATTGATAGATGGATTGAGATATTTTAAGCACAAAACCCACACTAAAAATGAAATTCTGATTCTTATATGATTTGTAAAATGAAAGTTATAGATTTAAAAATATATATATTTTTATGGAGAAAAGGCTTGTAGCCATATTTTCAATAATTTCAATTATTTCTTAATCACATGTCTGATTAATTATACATATCATTTTGATAGCCAAAATAAGTAAGTCATTATTGCAATTATGTGTTAAAAAAGATGTTTCTAAACTATGTTTTATTGAAATTCTAAATTATTTCAATATATATATTTAAGACTAATGCTTTTAGATTATATTACACATATGAATTTTATACTATTATTGGGGATCCCATTAATAGAACTGAAAAATGATGTAAAATTAATAAATTTGGTCCATAAAGTTGGTCAGTTTCTAAGTATAATATAGGACTTATATTAATAAACAATACAGTTCTTTAATTTATTAAATGACTTTGAACAGTTCATTTTTAAAAATACTGTGGAACAGATTGCAACATTAAAAAATCGGTATATAACATACTCAAATAACATTCTGCTATAACATACTATGTTTTGCACGTTCCTGGCAAACATCCTATTTAAACAGATTTAGGGATACCTCACATATAAAGTACTTTTTTGATTGTCCCTTGAAGGTATGTTATGGTGGGATTATACTGTAAAATTATTTCGAGGATTTTTATTATGTACAATAATTTATCATTTTTAGAAACATTACTTCTGCTTATAAGGATTCTTAGAATGGATTTGTTTTCTATACAATTTAATATTGTCAATTTTCTAATCTTACCATTTTCATTCTATTTAAAAGTCTACAATTACAGTGTTTTGGTTGAAAAGGTTGCCATATAATAGTTTTAAAATGTTCCTTTAAAATAAATACATAATTTAAATGAATACTATAGCTCAGTCTATAGGTAGTTACTGTTTAAATAAATTTAAACTATGAATATATTTTTTTAAATATAATTCTTTATTTTATTGAATCACTTTTTTTCATGTTTATAAAAAATTCAGACGACTTTTGTAGCAGAATATTATTTATATTTGATTATTTTAAAATTATTATTATTCTTCGTCAACGTTTTAGTTTTCAATGAACAACAAAATAAACAGCTACCCAGAGGGCATGCGCACTCTAAGTTCAGTTCCTGAAGCAGGTTTGTAAATATCAATTTCCAATAGCCTTAGACTAATGTCCTGCTCCCATTTCTGATAATGTTTGACTAAATTGTTGTGTGAATATTGAAACTAACTTGGTTCTCGTTGTGCTACTCATTGTTCAGGAGTTCTAGGCTCCTCAGTGAGGACCTCTTCAGCTGTCTCTCGTCGCAGAAGTGTAGCCAGTCCTCCACTTGCTTCTTCATCCAGACCCAGAAAAACTTCCTTTGCTGGACTATTTGAGGTAAAAGAATAATATTTAAAGGAATCATCAGAATTAAAACTATTTATTTATCAACTCTAAAATAAAACAAACATCCTTTTTTATATATTTTTTTGAAATTATTCAATATTGTGACTTAGCTTTGATCCAATATACCCTCTGTCGTCACATTCAAATATATTTTGTTTCTCTGGGACGAAACTATGAATAATTTGTCACTTTATTTGCATTCTTGAAGTTTATATTTAGATAGTAAAAATGTGATAAACAAAATTTTGAATACTGATTATTTTATTGACATAGTTTTCATTTTACGCAAATATATGGTATTTTATCTTATTTATACAATGTATTATTAGAGAATACCACAAATTTCTTTCAAAGTGTACCTAACTATAATTTTGTATGATAATTGTTCTTAATCAACTACTAAAGTTACCTATAGGCACCTCTCTCAACTACATTTTCAATTGTTCCGTTATCTTCTAAAGTACAAATTTTCTTTTCTATAATCAATATGGACTCCTGTCGTTATCAAAATACATTAAATATTCTTAGTAACACAGTAAGAGTTGGAAAATTCCGTTAGCATAAGTTGTTTCAGTGTTTAAAATATATGAAATAATGTTGTAGAAAATGACAAATGCAGACCACTCCTCCTATTGACCTTTGTCGTTGTCGAGTCAAATTGGATGAAATTGTCGTGATTTAAAATCTTACTTCTATCTATCGTCAGTATCAATGGAGTATGACGGTCTAGCCGTCTATATGGCCACAAATGAGTGAAAAGAAAAATTCTGGTTTAAGTTAATAAATATGATTAAGGACCGGGTTCGACATATTAAATATATTTCATAATATTAACTTTAATCAAACATTTCTTGTCATAGAAAACAGCATTTTGTATATGATTTGTACAGTTAATATCATAATTATTATTTATCAAAATATGTAGTCACTTATTGATTTTATACTGGATCACCCAAGTAAGTAATAATTCGCTATCTATATATTGATTTCACAAAACGTAGTAGCACAGTGATCACCTAATCTAATAAGATATCACATGTCATGTGCAATTGCATTCGTATATAGTTGACCTTTTGAGCACCTCATGTTTTCATGTAGACAAATAATAGAAACACCAATCTCGCTAACAATTATCGGCGAACCTTATATCGCACTTTCTCAGTTGTCCGCATAACACTATTTTGTATACCATCTGTATAGTGTAGTTGTGGTCAGATAACAACAGGCTTCGTGAACCCCCCTTCACGCTGTAAAGTGGATATATGCTTTGCTTTGTTTTATACTGATTGTTTGCGAATTGTTAAAACTGATAATTATTATAATTAAGAAGTATTAATTAGTATTATCTATACACAATTAAGCGTAACTAAAATCAACTCCATTTATAAGAAAGGAATCCTAATATGGTTAAAAGACGAAGTTGAAGTAATTATAAATTCTTCTAGTGTGAGATTATTTATCTCTTATATAACAGTATCATAAATAGTTAGAAAAATAATCAATAAATAAACAATTAGCATTTTAGTCCTATGCGCATAAGTGCTAATGTGGGTTGCTCTAGTAAAAAAGTAAAACTCTACACTATAAGATATTTCCACTGAATTATTCAATAATCTTATAACTAAAAATTGATGCACATTCAAGACTCATTTTGTTCCCATTTTCGCTTGACAGAACCCCGGTGTGTCGAATGAAGTGTCTGCAAATTTTCAGGAGCGCACTCGGCGCATTTCGAGGGAGGCAGCCTCCATTATATCAACACCGTCTGCCTCGACCAAGATTATTGCCGCCACTGAGAAGGAGAACAGCACTCCTCTTAGTTCTCACATTCTCCAGTTGTACCTCGCTCAGATCTCAATCCGACCTTTGAAGCAGAAGAGGAAGCGTCGTCATGTGAGACTATTTTCTTTTAGACGTTTTCAAACCGGCGATTAATCCAAGAGTCCAATTTTGTCTTTTCAATAGTTGAGGAGTGGTCCGCGCAGACTTCGTCAATATGACATGGAGAAATCTTCGGACAAGCTGGACGCTGGAACCTCTGATGGGGAGGCCGGTTCTGACGATAATTCTGGCGTGGAGGAGCTGGAGGACATGGTAAGGAGACTGGATCATGAGGTCAACGCTCGTTTATTGCAGCAGAAAATGCGTCCAGGAGCCCAAGGGGGCGGGGCCAAACGATTCGATGCCATCGATATTAACAAGGTAACTAAACTCTCCCACTCGGTTAAAAATTAGGGTATCTAATAGTTTGTCTTTTCACAAATGGGATATTTTTCGTGGAAATACCCCTAGAAGATACCCAGAAAATACTCCTGTCACTGATTCTCTTCTCTCTTTCTCTCTCACTCGCCAGGTCTACCAGAACATGGAGTCAGCTGCCATCGCCACATATGGACCCAACAGCGCTATTCTACAGCGCCTATCAACAGCCTTCATAGACCTGCCACAACCTGTCGTGGAGCGCCGACGACGTATTCGGGAGCATCAGGTGATGGCCCCGACCTCCTTTTAATCTGTGGGCTATATTCGCACTGTAAAACTGAAGTGATCAAACCGATTTACCTTTTGTTATGTTGAATAGTCTGGCCAGGAGTTGCTGTACATATCAGGATGTTTTTGTCTGTATTTAGTATTTACGATACAACATTTAAATGAGCTAGTATGAGTTTCATGATTATATTAGGAAAATATAAATGCATACTCTTAAATTTTATATAATTTTTTATTTTGAATAAATATAGTAGTCCTGTAAATATATATATTTCAAAGATTATATTTATTTCTCTGTAGTATTGCACTTATTAAACCTGCCTTATTATGATAATCATGATTTTTTCGATAAATCTATTATTTTGACATTGTTTACAGCATAATATATTTGACTTACCTACTAAGATGTTTTGAACACTTTTTTCTTTGTCTAGCTATACATTTGTTTGAACGGGAGGGAAAATATTTTTGAGAAAAGTTGGTCACCATTTCATTTATAACTTTTTGATTGCGATCTTTGTGTTAATCCGATATAACTAGTTTTACAAAAAAATAGATCTTTTTAAACAAACAGTATATTTATAGAAAAAACTGCTTTCAGTTATTTTATTCAAAACTTTCAAATATCAGTAATCACAATTACAAATTTAGAAATTTATTTACTACTTATGAGACTAGTATACGTGTATTGATATATTTTACAGTTAAAACATTCTAATAAGTGACTTTAGAAAGCGAAGAGATAATTAAAAAATTTGATCGGATTTATCCAGCCTCACCAATTGAGCGTTCCCTATATGATGGTTTTTTATTAGACGTTTTACATGTTTCTCCATCGTTATCAGCTCTTCAACAATCGTCTGCGAGATGGAAATATTCACCAGAAAACTGATGAAAATGGTCACTCCCATTACGGCTATTGGAGCAAAGTGCGGTACGAATACATTCAACACGGTTCGTAAACACCCATTCGTGTAGGCCTGATTTTCTAGTTGGCCGTAGTGCAGATTGAGGGCATTACGTCCACAAAAGAAGTCAATATCTGTGCCATTGCTAAACATATTCATACAGCAGCTGTAGGGAACATGACACCGTAGAGGACTCTCGTTGCTATCGCGACATCTAAAATAGCTACTGTACTGCCAGTCTTGGTAGCCATCTTCAGATAGTCCACAACATTGAAAGTGGGTCTGAAAAAATGTTACAAAATAATAGAGTCACAGACTGTGATGATGGAGATAATACCTAATAGTTCAAAAATTTCAATATATTTGCAAATCTACTTTGTTTTTGGTTTGAAAAAATGGTTCACTTTAAAAGTAGATTTTAATTTTATATATTTTTCTTTATTTTGATTACGAATGTTTATTTTCAAACTTGGAAAGACGTTCTTTTTTTCAAAATAATATATAAAAAGTAAAACATATTATTATTAGCCGAAATGGCAAAAAGTGTGTTAGCTCTTACAAAACTCTTTTATTGATTTATGCTATCTACGTTTTTTTAAATCATATTAATACCTATACGTAGGTAGCAAAAATCAGAAAATAGTTTTGTAAGAACAAACACAATTTATGGTATATCATTTCTTTTTTGGTTTGAGCTAACGCACTTTTTACCCTTTTGGCTAATATAATATTACACTTTTTTGTTGAATATGATCATTAATACTAATTTTATTAATATTCATTCCTTTTTATGTAAACCTCGAATTTGAAATATATAGATGGTATAGTTTTCAATGAGTACGTTTGTAATGTTAAAAAAATTATTTTAAAATTTAAATGGTATTTTTACGACCAATTTTAAATAAAAAGGTAAACAAATTTACATTTATTTAATTTTATTAAAAAAAGGTCATTTCTAATGTATATTATCTAAATCGGTTGAAGTTTATGGGTAGTTATTTGGTCTGAAGAAGAAGAAGAAGAATTACGAAAAATGGCGATTTTTGACAGCCTATTACTAAAGATCTGTAAAAGATATCACCGTGAAATTTGGAATACTGCGGAATATAGAGTTGCGACGGCGCTATCCAACGCATAAAAATTTATGTTGACACCTCTTACAGTTTTTTATGATGGCTATGTAAAAATGCCTAGTTTGTGCTTATCCTATAATACCTACACAGTGCGTAGGTTGCCCTCAAGTTCTTAAACATTGAGCTAACAACCTACTACCGTAGGTTTAAACTATGACATATTTGATACAATCTAAGCACAAATCAACTCTGCTTCTAAGAATAATTTCTTCGATATGGTAAAATTTTTAAATATGGCTGAAATATTTTAGCAGTAAAGATTTAATTAAATACTCACTCACTGCTTTGGAGTAACATTATGATGATTTTTCTAATTATAATTATTCTAAAAATAATAATGGCGTCTTAAAGCATTCTCTTATATACGCAAACAATTTAATTAATTTATCATATTGAACACAGAAATAAATATATACATCCATACTGCTTGCCTACCTGAATATCATTTATTAACGCTCTTACATTTTGATCCAGCATATAATTTTCAATAATTTCTCGAATTATAATGCTATAAATTCCAAGAATTTTTGTTATAAAAAATTGTAGAATGGAGGATGTCAATAACAAAGCTGTTAAGATTGTCATAAAAATTAAAATTGACACCTGATTGAATTTCACGGCTAATAGGTTGTTTCTTATTGCCCCATAACAGCCAGAGAAAGTAATCACTGTAATGATAACTCCTATAAAGATAACCTCCAGTGAAAATATAATCAAATGATTTTTGATAAATTTTGTCAAATCAGATAATATAAATATTGTCTCAACCAATAACGTAAATCCAATAAGAAAAGTACCTAATCCAAAAAATAGCAACATGAAAGAATATACAAATAAGAGATATCGGTAAGAGATACATATTTCAGGGTGTTGTATATTTTCTTTGTTGATTAATCCAGCCATTGCAATGTTACAATTATTATAAAAATTACCTTATTTGTCAATTATTTATCAATTAAATACTTTTAAAAACATAGACATCAAATTAGACATACCTATATATTAACAAATTGTAGCATCAATACCGATAAAATTATAGATTAATGGATTAATAGATTATTAATAATTATTAATTAACATAGATATACTATTTTTGTTTAAGTTTAAACTATGATTGGTAATCTAGCTGATTGTTGTCACTTAGTATCGGTTTCAGTCGATCCTTGCAAAATTCAATATTTGCTTATATGTATTAATTAAATATATATATTCTGTTAAAGTAATTTTCAAATTATTTAACCAATCACAACTCTGGATTTGCCATACACGCGTGCATAGTATAGAAATATTTTAGATGTCCAATCTAGTTCTATATATAATATACAATTAATATCTATGTTAATTAATAATAATTATTAGATTATCATTAATAGATTATAGATTAAATCATAGAATAATTATTATCAGATTATTGTAATATCTATGGCATCCACGGAGAAAAATATTGATACACCTTTTATAAATATAGTAAATTCATTATAAATGTGTAACATTTTTTTGGTCTTTAGAAACTAAACTTACGAACTTTTTATGTGCATGACTGCCCTTTTTGGTGAAGCCTTAAATCTAAATCACAATCTAAATATTAGCCAAAATATCAAAAAGTGTGTTAGCTCATGCCACAAAAGAAATGACATACCATAAATTGTTTTAGATCATAAGTAGTAGGAGAGGATGATAAATCATCCACCCCCCCCCCAAAATTTTTTTTCAAACACTTTCCTCCAACCTACTCCGAAGTATTTTTTCCTACGCGCACCTTTGCTAGTTAAATAATTTTTCGCACCTTTGTTAGTTACATTTTTTCCGCACCCTTGCTAGTAAATTTTTTATCCAATGGGTGTCCAGTTAATTCAGAATTAAAATTTTTGGCATTACGTGATTTTTAGAAATTTTGAAAAAAAAAATCGGAAATTGCGATTTTTTATTATAAAAATATCAATTTAATTTAAAAAAAATATAATTTTTGTTTAAATTTTGTGAAATATTTGAAAATTTTGAATTTTCCGCGAAAAGTGGTAAAAAAGTAAAATTGGATTTAAGCCCTAAACGTACGGGAAAGTAGTGAAAAAGCTCTTTTAAAACATTTGCCTTAATTTTTAACAATTCAATGATTTTTACCAAGACAGTATCCGATTTCAATAATTTTAATGGCTAATAGTACTATATTGTGTATATCGAGAATTCGATTATACTATTTAAAAGTTGATTAAATATAGTCATCGATACCTGATTAGCACTTATTAATTTTTACCAATACTTTGATTTTTAGCAAGACAGTAACCGATTTCCATAATTTTAATGGCTAATAGATATTACATGATGCTGTGCTCTACTCCCCTTTCAATAAACGCTGTAATTGCATTATTTAAATCTTTTATCTGATTAGTTAGAATGAGAAAAGTTTATCCATAAAGAAGAGTATATTTTAATAAAGATATAGTCAATTTACAAAATTCTTACTACTCCTGCAGTGTTTAGCAGAGCGATAGTCCGTAATCGTTTCGGATACTTAAAAATACTTGATAATCGTTTCGAACCCATGACCTTTGCATTATAAGTACAACGCTCTAATAACCACTGACCTACTCAACTAATATATTTTTAGATTATTATCTATGTAATAGAGTAGAAAAATTTGAATTACAAGAAGTTTTAAAAGTCTATCAAAGATTTTATACAGTTTTACTTCATTTAGAGCACAAAATTTAATTCACGGAGTAGGTCGGAAGGCCAAAATTCGATAACTATTGCTCTATAAAGTTTATGATAGAAGAATAGTTTTTCCACAATTTCATCCAGAGTAGGTTCCTCCCAGGAGTCCATATCTGCATAGTCAAAGGCAGTAAATATCAGCTCAACGAGTGCCCTG
>JAUZNC010056844.1:0-13730 GCA_034780395.1 Vannuccia rotundouncinata | reverse complement strand
CCCCCCCCCCCCCCCCCCCCCCCCCCCCCCCCCCCCCCCCCCCCCCCCCCCCCCCCCCCCCCCCCCCCCCCCCCGCCATCAACTTATGTCCTCTCTTCTCCACAACAACCCACCTCCATAAGACTGTCTCCTACTAGCCCCATGATCAACTTATGTCCTCTCCTCTCCACCACTCGACACGCATTCTCCGAAGCGAACAAGCTCGTGAAGTCGAAGACCGCGACGTCTGGTTGGCCGTAGTGATTGAGAGCGAACTCCAAGTCCTCTGGCAGTTGGTTGTGTGTGGCGGCGTGGGCTGCCTCCCTGGCATAGAGAAGGAGATGGTCGTGGTTGATGTTGTCGGAGCTCAACAGCTGCACTGGATCTTCATCGTCCTGAAAACACGAAATGAACCGTCTTCGTTAGCCACACTGGAGAATTCACTTATTTAATTAACTCCTACATATCCAGTTTCAGTTTCATTTATTTCTCAATAGAAACGAAGGAAAACTTTAATGAATCTTGAAACATTCTCAACATTTATTTGTAACAACGAACAGAAAACAAACTTTACAGGAAAATAATAAACAATGTTGTAATGGTGTCTAAATTATAATAATTAAATACAATGTTGCAGAAACCTTTTACCAATTTCTATCAATCTGATGAAGTCAATATTCTAAGCGGCCAACAGATACGTTTGTCGGAAAATAGAGAATTATAATGACACTGTAACATGATCAGTATCGAAAAGAATAATTATTTATTCTGTAGAATTGAACTTGCGAGAGAAAGATTATTAAGTATCAAAATGTAGGCTTTATCCGGTGAATAACCAGTTGTCTACAGTCAGATACGACAGAGATACTCTGCCTTATTCACTTCAGGGAGGAGAAATAATCGATAGATAATTGTATATCGTTCAGGAATAAAATACAAGTTGAATAACCCGATATAAACTTAATACGACGTCATAAAACACTGCCATCACCTTTTTCAAGACACCCTTCTTCAACAAACTCGACTTCTTGGCCGTCATGACGAAGTAGTGCGTCTCGTCCTTATAGTAGACTATGTTCTCGAGGTCAATGCCCGTGTCGGAGTTGAGGTCGTTGAAGAACTTCTGGTTGAAGATGAAGGCGATGCCGCTAATCTCCTCGACTTGGGCCTCCGCCTGGCTCCGCCCGTTGACGAAGTTGGCCGTGATGGCGATAGCGAGGCGACCGCGGAACTCCTTTCGGCGGAATCCTGTCAGGAGAGTGAGCAAGAAAAAGAGATAAATGGACTGTGCGGGCGCTACTTAAGGTGTAGAGAAGTAAACTCGTTAACTCACCTTCCAGTGTGTTTCGCTTGCCATCTGCTCCGATGAGAACATCGAACTCAAAGCTGGAGAGGATGTGACCTGGAGGGAGGATCTGCGCTCTCCATCCAAGAGAGGCTCCTTCGGGGGCGTCAGTGGTGTCCCCTACATATGGAAAGAGAAGGGGAGCTTTGGTAGTTCACAATCAATCAATATTATCTAAATTAATGTTCACAGGACCTTTGGTAGTCACAATCAATCAATATTATCTAAATTAATGTTTACAGGAGCTTTGGTAGTCACAATCAATCAATATTATCTAAATTAATGTTTACAGTATCTTTGGTAGTCACAATCAATCAATAATTAATGTTTACAGGAACTTTGGTAGTCACAATCAATCAATATTATCTAAATTAATGTTCACAGGAACTTTGGTAGTCACAATCAATCAATATTATCTAAATTAATGTTTACAGGACCTTTGGTAGTCACAATCAATCAATAATTAATGTTCACAGGAACTTTGGTAGTCACAATCAATCAATATTATAGTCAACATTAAAAGTACACACCAGTAAATAACACCAATAAGGTAGAACATTCTGTGGTGTGATCAGACGAGGTAATGCAACACATGATATTATAGCGTGTATAAATGTAGCGTACAATTTGTTATAATGAGTGATCCTCCAAACTTCACCAAGTTATAACCACATTTAATGCAAATATCAACATTCCACAACGGAGCAGAGTGGCACATGAAACTCCCGCCACTTATAGTTATGGTAAATGCCTCCTTATTTATGGGAAACCACGAGTGTACGTTTTATCCGTAATAAAAATATATTTACGATAATAAAAAGATGAAGGTATAACAAATGTAATATAATATGAGATGTTGATTCAGTGTATCCAAAGACTCAAAATTTCCAACAATAAAAAACTTTGTGGAACCAACTTTAATTTAACTATTAAAAGTATGAAACAGGTAAACAAATCCTCCTTTATTGTTTGTGTACAGATGTGTCCTGAATTCTAGCAGAAATACTTCTCTTTCGGAGGTTTTACAATTGGAAATAAGCGCAGATTAAAAGAAAATGGTTGCTATGTATACATATGATCACATAAAAATCTTCTATTGGAATATGTCTCTCTTATCTAATTCATAATAATTATCACCAAATAAACTGAATAAGTTCAGATAGCACAACCAGAGTCACACATTTGCAGCAATTAACCTCTTCTGTGCACACGTTTCATGCTTAAATGTCTTCCAGGCACAGATATAAAGTGATTGATAGTAGCCAACTTTGAGGACAATCAGGCAAATTATTGATTAATCGTCTTAAATCTCCCACTGACCTCACAGACACGATATACTGCACACTATAACCGACAGTCAAACTGAATTCTTGTGCAGTGTCTACAGGTGAGTCATACCCCTGCCACTAACCCAACTTACACCCAGTAACCTCAGAAGCATTGCCACACACACACCAGCAGACTGGATCAACAGCCTGATCCGCTATCGATCCAGAGGGCTAAACACAAGTCTCGATAATTCCAACCAGATGGCCACAATTGCCAGCAATTCGGTCGAGAGATTCTTGTGATATTCTAAAACATTTAGTGAACTAACCGTGAACCTCAGGCTCTAATAAGCCATTGAACTCCACGCCAGGAAAGACTTGAACGCCGAAAAGCAGCGCTGCCTTCAGCAAAATACATTGCAGAGTTCGAATACCTGAAGCAGAAGAATCAACAAGCCGTGTTCAGGAATTAACTTAACTAGAATATAACTGTCACAAGGAAGCTTACTTATGTGGTCTATAGCTCCGGCACAAAACTTGCCAAAGAACTTCTTTGCACCAAGTCCAGTGAGGTCGTTGATGAGGAAAGGCCAAAGATGCAACACGTTGTTTCTGTAAAATAAGAGACAAAGATGCAACACGTTGTTTCTGTAAAATAAGAGACAAAGATGCAACACGTTGTTTGTAAAATAAGAGACAAAGATGCAACACGTTGTTTGTAAAATGGAGACAAAAGCCTTCAATACAGTTCATAATGTCTACAAGTTCTTACAATGACTTCAATTATGGACATTTGGGATTTATTCAGAGCAGTTTAAGGTCATAAAATATTCAATCAAAATACAATTATCTGATAAGTTTTAGGCTATAACGGTGGTAGAACACAAAGGTACCCACTCCTACGGAAAGGATTCATTTCTGAACGTACATGCGTGTCTCCAGGCAAGGTAAGATTAGGTTGGATAGAGCTAGGCCTAAAACACATATCGATTGTGGAATTGCCTTCCCTCAAATGGTTCTTATAAATAAATATTAAAATTTAATAGTAAAGCTTACAACTATAGCCAGGATGAAAGTCGATACATGTAATATCTACAACAAACAAGTACAGTTTTCAAACATCTTATAATGAGAGGAAACTCTTTAACATATTAATTTTCTAGACAATGTTAAAAATGAAGAGAAGAAACATGTAATTCAAAATACAGGGATTCATAGAACTTTTTGTTCGTCGAATCGGACAAAGAAATAGAATCCAAAAGTAGTGATAAAGAAGAAACGTGTTGTTCATTTTGCAAATTATGACTGCAGACGTATTGATCACTTCCGTGGATTAAATTAAAAATTGTGACAAGGTTGAAACAGATTAGAACAAGCTTTGCAACTTGTAATTCATAATATAGAAATATTTAGGGGGACAAATTCAGAATCACCGCAGTTCAAGAATTATACACACACGGCTTCGTCGCTGCAATAGAGATAAAACCTTTTGAACAGAATACTCACATGATTATATTCAGCTTATCCAATCATACGATGTAAATAATATAACATATTGTCATTTAATATGCAAATTATTGACTAAAAACTGAAATAAGGGTAATGCTATGAAATAGACAATTAACATGTTGAAGAGAATGAAACTACAACTATTATGAACCTCTGCATACCTTGAAAAGCGGTCTCTCTTCTCGACAACATCCACTTTGGCCCCCAAGAGCGCAAGTTCAATAGCGCAGCGCAGTCCACACGGCCCACAACCAATCACCAGTACCTGAAATCAATGAAGAGGTTACCGTAGTGTCTCCAATAATTTCATTCCAAGAAACTAATATTTGAATGAAACAATATTAAATGTGAAAAATGAAGTTGTTACAAAAAGAAGATAAATAGAATCTCCAGAATCATTTAAAACGCCTGCATGACCGTTCACTCCCCAGTGAGGCATAGTCAAATGCAATTAATTTCCCGAACACACTTTACCCTAACCAGGTTGAGAAAGCAGTACAGTATAACCCGATGAACTGTTGACCCGAAGATCACTTCACTGTGGCATTTCAGTTCAATACTTATCTAGTAGAAAAACCAAAATGTCTATTATGCAAGAAATTAACTAAGAAGCCGAATAAAATAACAAGCTCTACCCTTCAGATTTAATTCGCATTACAGAATGATACAAAATATTTCAATAATTACAACCACATAAACTATTGCCTATATACTTTCAAATAAAGTTGTTGACACACTTAATGACTTCACTTATAAGCAAAAGAGAATAAGTGGTTGCTATAGTAAACATCAGTTGAAAACGTCTATTATATTTCTTTGGGAAGAATATTAAAGAATGTTATTAAATAGAATTAGTGACAACGAAATATGAAATATGATTTAAAATCTTTACAAATTCGTCTGTGAACAATTTCTTAGCATATTACACAAAATCCGGTCACTGTTAGGTCAAGTGGCAGTAACTGACCAAAAGTCAACAACGAATATTGAATAAAGACGGTAACCAATTCAAATAAAAATAACCACAATACTTTTAAACAAGGGTCATCACCAACATTAAAGAGTTAATTCGTCTTACCCTCATATGGGCGGCCGCAGTTTGCCTCTTGTACTCTTTGTGTCCTGCTTTCTTGTCCAGCCGGGCAAACAAGCTCTGTGCGTGCCAATAGTTGGACAATTTGCTCCTCAACATCCGGTAACAATGCCTTGGCTCATCAGCCGGATTCAGGTCGAGAAGATCACAGAGTTGATTAAAGGTGGAAATGATTGCCTGCATCGTGTTGGCAGCCACAAACTTGTCGAAGGCAGTTTGAACCGCTGGCGAAACAGAAGTTGAACTCGCCCCAGGGCTAACACCTACTCCACCACCGTGGTCTGGAATGCCCATCCTTGTTCTGGCTTGCTTCTTCTTGTGATGATCTTTGTATGGACAGATAAACCATGAATAACCAATACTATAGATGTGATTCTATATTTAGTCTATTCAAATATTTTGTTAAACATTCAAAATGATATTTAAGCAAATATTATTTTAAAAATAAAAACACAAATGAGCCATAGCGATCATTTAATACTATTTTGTTACACTTCATGATATAGACAACATTTGAATTTGTTTCACAAAAAAGTATAAGTCTGGTTTTACAATTATTGTGCAAGTTGTTTCAAAAGCAAATTATTCAGGTTGAGAACATGAATTGTTGAAACTGAAATTTCTTTTTAAATGATAAATGAATAATTAATTGAGTAATCATTTTCAAATGAGCTTTTCTAATGAATTTTAAGTTTTAAAGACTACAACATACTCAGGGGAAAGAGTCAAAATACAGACAAAAAATCATAATATAGTATATGGGGAAAAGATAATTTGAATGTTTGTACCAATTTTTTGTATATAAAGGTGTATAAATTATCAGCCAAAGATCACTTGAGAAATGACAAAGTTTTAAATATGTTTAGCTTCCTTATTAATGGATTGATTGAAATATTTAATGCATATCAACAAAGGCTTTTATAAAAATAAAACATTTAAAATCTAATTCCCATTCTTAAATGGTTTGTATATTAACCAATACATATATCTACTTATACACAATACAAGATATTAATTATCTATTGAAAAAAATCATCTTTATATATCTAATTTATGTGGCAGTGTGTCAAAGAGGCATATAATAAAATATATATGAAAATTATTTATTGTGAAATATTTGAAGTTAGTGATAGAAAATTATTTTTTGTCAATAGCAAAAATGTAGTGACAAACTGAACCAATTTTCATATTTTAATAAATTATAATAATGTAATACTATATAAAAGATCACATTTCAATCCCTCCTACATTTTGTAAATTAAGAGAATATTAATTTCTATTTGTAAATGTTGAGATTCCTGACACCTATAATTAACATTAAATAAATTAAATTACAACAAAACAGTTTAACACTTAACCCTAAAAGCACACAAAGTAAGCAATAAAATTTAATGACATTTTTTTAAGTGTTTTTAAAATCGACAGATTAGCATTTTTTATAAAAAAAACTAACTAGCATTCTACTTCTAAAAATACAGGAAAATTCCCTGCTCTTTTGCCAGTCCTTACCTTTGTAATACACAAAGTGTCATAAAAGAGCCGATTATAGATTGAATAAAAATTCCACATCAACAGACTAAGCTAATCCGGATTATGTATAACAATTGTCTATGTTTGTGGAGGGAGGGGTGTGGGAGTTTCCAGATGTGACCTTTCATGAACATATACTAGTAATTAGAATTTGATTTCACAAATTATAAAAAGGTCAGATATTTTAAGTGATAGTGGATCTGATTTAGAATATAATGTCATACAAAACTATTATAACAAAAACTATAGAAAACTATAAAGACAAAGTTAGTAAGTCAGGATCAGAAGATGAAGACACCATAGTTAGTAGACACAAATGATGTCAGATTTTTGTCTCTGAATAATAGAATATTTTGGAGTCAACAAGATCCAAAAGAAAGAGGAATACGAGTTTGTGAAAACGTTTTGCAACAAGCACCCGGTCCTTTACCACATGCACAACCAGCCAGTTTACCAGAGACCTGGATGTACTTTATTATGAATGATATGTTGGAAGAAATTGTGAACAGGACGAATTTGTGGGCAATAAATTCTCAAACGATTTCGACATGATGGTTTGATGTGAGCAAAGATGAACTTCTTGCATTCATCAGGATTCTGTATTTTGCTGGAATTCTTAAATCAAATGGTCAAAGCATCAAGGATCTATGGGATACACTTTTGAGTACTCCAACATGTCAAAAGAACAATTCCAGCTAATTCTAAATTTTCCTAAATTTGATAGCATGAAAACAAGATGTGAACAAAAAGCCCTGGACAATGTTTTACTTGCACCAGAGAAAGAGATTGTGGAGTGAATACCCATTTCCATTTGCATAATAGATTTGTTTGTGGAGAACACAATGTATCTGTTTGCCCATCTGTGTGTGCAACCATTATTAGATAATTAACACTATTAGTACAATCATCCATGATGATATCAAACATTTAATAAACATGATGCCTACATTTATGAATCGTTTTGATAAAAAAATTGTTTTGCTTTCAAACTTACAATTCTTCTTTTAATGAAAACAATTGTTCTCTGAAAATATAGTAGACAATTCACAATAAAAATATATAAAATGATATGCTTTTGCTGATTTATATGTTTCTGACTTTTTGTATGTTTCTGATTTGTTTGATATCATAATTATAGACAACAGAACTGACATATAAATAATCAATATTGTACCTAATAATTCGACAGATAAATTACATGATTTGATTGGTTATAAAGTCTAACAGTGAGACAACATGATCTATTTTTAGATTAGGAAATTCTGGATGCATTGTCCAGTGTTCATGCTTTGAGTAACTTTTTGCTTTGTGTGCTTTTAGGGTTAACAATAAAAATAAGACAGGTGTAGTTAAATAGCTAGAAACTGGTTTTACTACTAAAATAATAGAAAACTGGCAAAAAATAAACAAAATAATTTAATTTATAATAATTTGTCAAAAATGGTACCTATAATAGTAATGTTTTTGTAAATAGGCATGTTACATCAAATTAAAAATATAACCAGGCATAAATAAAATTATCATTTTGGCAAAAAAACAGTTGCCATATAAACATGTGTGTATGCAGGGTGTGGGGGGGGGGGGGTTGGGAGAGTTATACAACATTTAAAAAATTATATAAAGAAGTGTATATTTATGTCAAAAAATATGTGTAGGAAATTTTGACATTTAAACTAAATAAAATTACCATTTCATTGTTTTGATACTTGATATCATGTTTATGAGAGAGTGGAAGAGGTAGTAAATGATATTTTTTATTAGAATAATTTTAGAAATTCATTCAATGACAAAAGGGTCTGAAAAATTATGATTACAATCATTTATGAAAATATCTTTGATAAATACCTAATTAATTATTACTGCTATTTAGTTTCCCATTTGGTGCTGTAAGTCTTTAAGATATGTAAAATATGCCAGGCTGTATTTCCTGACTATTGTATGCCTAGATATGTATAAAAATTATTCTAATTTAACTTTTGAAAAATAGGGTTGAGTGTATAAAAAATGCCAGATATATCCTTATTTGGCTACATAGAATGCAGCCTGGGTAATAAGGATCAAGGGATAATTAATTTAATCTGTGGAGAAAGAAAAATAATGTTATAATATATCATATCAAGATATTTTAATATATTAATTAATTTAGTTTATTTTTTGCCAGTCTTCTATCATTTTGGGAGCAAAACCAGTTTTCAAAAGACAGATTTGATGTTCAGACATGGGAATGGCTGATCAAAAAAATAGAAGTTGGTTTTAGGGCCCACCTAAAGTTGAAAAGTCAGGTTACCACTGGCAACTTAATAAAAACCATTATCCCAGTATAATAAAAAAAATTGCTTGAATATGAAAATACATGGTTGTTTTATCATTTTATGTACTTAGTGGATATTTATAAATATTTTTAAAAACATTAAAATATTAAGAACTCAAGTTTTCTGATTTTTATTATACTAGAAGTTAAAAGTATAGTTATACTATTGAAATAAATAATGATCCTTAAAATACCATAAAATCTATAGAGTTGTAAATAATAGTATTTAATCATGTATTTAATCATACTAACTGTACATATTATATATTGATGCATTATAATAGTAAGGTTTGTAAAAAAATAAATGTTAGTTGCTTGGATAAAGGAACTTTAAAGGAAGTTGCTTGTTTAGTTAGTTCCTTGGGTATTGTAAAGGAACTTTAAAGAAACCCCATGAATGACTTTCTACTATCAAATCATAGAACACACTAAGTGATTCTTTTATAACAATTCCAAGGTATGGGAAGTAATCTCCTTGTAATACAGCTGCCTACCAATGATCAAGTTACACATCTTTTGTAAAGACAAGAAAAGAACTTTTAGCCTGGCATTGCTAAACTTCAAGGTCATACTAACTGATCACAATTATTAGGAAAAAAGTTAAACAAAAAAATATTCCCAGGCAATGTATAAGAATCTGTATAATAATTTTTATATAAGAGAGATAAAAGATATAAGGCTTATTTGTCTGAAGGTACCCTAATATTGAGATAACTTTGTAGACAGAAACTAAAGAGGCCCAGATAGTGAGATAACTTCATATAGAGAGGCCATGTAGTGAGATAACTTTATAGAGAAAGGCTTCATAACCTTATAGGTAGATAACTTCATAAAGAGAAGCTTCTCAACAGAGGACACTTTTGTAAGTAGACAACTTTATAAAAAGATGCTTTATAATTAAAAGGGCCCTCATAGTGAAATAATTTTATAGTTAAAGATGTATAACTTTTAACAAATATCTAATCTAAATTTTAAAAAATAGGAGTTAAAAATAATAATGAATAAAAACACGTATTAAACCATTTCTGCCGATTTTCTCTGCCAATTTTGAATTTTATTGTATAAAATAATGTTATAAATATATATATATATACTAAAATCGGCAGAAAATGTGTAATGAACCTTTTCTGCCGATTTTGAATTTTATTTATAATATATATAAACAAATATATTATATAAAATTCAAAATCGGCAGAGAAATCAGCCGAAAAGGTTTATTATACATTTTCTGCCAATTTAAGTATATATATATTTATAAATATTTATAACGTTATTTTATATAATATATTTGTTTATATATGCATACATTATTATATATTATAAATAAAATTCAAAATCGGCAGAGAAATCGGCAGAAAAGGTTCATTATACATTTTCTGCCAATTTTAGTATATATATATATATTTATAATGTTATTTTATACAATAAAATTCAAAATCGGCAGAGAAAATCGGCATAGAAATCAGCAGAAAAGGTTTAATATGTATAAAAACACAAAATAATAAACAAAATGTATATCTAATTATAATCAATCCCAAATAAAAATGTACATGACAAATTATTTATATACATTATATATTTTTTTTCCCACTATCCCATATTTTTTATTGAAATATGTGTCACTCTAGGAGTCACTCCTATAAGTCTGGAAAAAAACAGAAATTTCCAGGAGATTCCCATGCACAAAATTAATTGCAGAAAACACTCAATTATACCAACATTTCCGTTTTGGAAAAATAAACACAACTAATGGTAACACTGTTATTACTATATAAAAATATTCCCAAAAATTGCAAACATCAAATGAGTTTTAAAATGGTAGTTTCTTATATGTTAATTTTAATATTTAACAATGATATTTTTAAATCAAATCAAAACAGTAAAAACTAAAAATTTTAACTAGCAATAATTAAAAAATGATATATTAAACTCCGTTGAAAGGTATTCATTCTGTTATTGACATGTTTTTGTGTGAATTATAATGTCAATTACACTAATGTCAATTACATTGTGTAACATAACTAGTTGTAAATTATAACATAAAAATAAATTTGAAATATCAGATATAACATTATCTAATATATAAGGAAAAATCAATAAAGGAATATTACTTTTTAAATAAGAATATAACTTGTAAATCTAAAAATATATTTCAATAAAATTTCTTTAAGATTTACAAATTCACCGACTATATTTTCTTTAAAATTGATTAAAACAACTCTAATAATAAATTTTATTTAGAAAATATAAAGCCATAAATACTTATTATCTTTATTAAAAAGTATATTATTTGTTTAAAAACAGAATAGTTTTCCAACAATAAAAATGTTAGGAATACATCCAAAATTCAAAAAACAAACGTCACAATAGTATCAATGATATAAATATTTATTTTTCCATTATTATGTACATTATTAGACAAACATATGTCAATTTGAAGTTATAGCAACTACCTAATATACAATAAACAATCTAATAGACAACTAAAGTTATTTTTTACTATTATATTACTATTTACTATTATTTTTTACTATATTTTACGACTATAATGTACTGTATTGAGTATCACATTCGTACAATATTATTTGTGAATTATCCTATATATAATGCAAAAATTACTATAAATTCTCGAACAAAGAATATTAAATATATAGTATATATAAAGTTACCTAGTTTTTAATGATTGTATTGATATGTAAATATATGTCAATGTTTAAAAATGCACTAAATATGTTTTCAAATCATATTAGTGGGGGCCTAGGGCATTGCTGCAGTCACTTCAATTTTTTGGTACCAGGTCGTAATTTAGGGTTTAAGTATCAATTTTGGTCCGAATGGACAAAAATCACATGGAGTCTTCATAAACTCCCGCCATTTTCCAAAATGGCTGAAATCAAAATCTAAAAATGTCAATATCTCGGAAACTATTCAACCTAGAAACATGAATTTGGTGTCTATACATAAATTTTCACGAAAAAATAAAATATTACAAAAAAGAAATATAATTCATATTACACTCATCAGTCATGGAACCGCGCTTTTCCGTTTAAATTAAGCTTGATTCCGAAAAAATTGACCTTGCCACATAAGCCACAGTCATTGCGGGGTCAACAATAACAACTAATTATTATTTCACCACTAACTATAAAAATGGGAAAATAATGTAAATTATAAATTCCAAGACTTTTTTTATATGTTGGAATGGATTTTATCAATTCGAGAACTTTTCCAGTTTTCCAAGACAGCCGTAGGAACCTTGAATTAATATCATTGAAGGATTTGTCTCACAGTATTATATATTCCTTCGGGGCATAAATATAATACTTTGTATTTATAATCTTATGCATTGTCATATAGTATGATTTATAGTATGTTTTATTTTGTAAGTAAGATGTTGGCATGGAATTAATGTAATTATAATACTATAATACACTTACGTTGTGGTCCTATCATAATTATATGCAGCCTAAATTTTACAATGATAAAAGCAGCTAGAATAGTTTTATTACTTTTGAATAAATATAAAGAAAAACTAATAAATATATTCAATATGTGATAAACTAGACTACAATTGACTGAACAATAGATTATGGATATCTTGAATAAAATGAATATTCATGTTTAGCAGTATTACTGGGCCGTATCTAGAAATTTTTCTCACGTGGGACAAGTTTCAAATAAGCGCATTTAAACAACCTTATAGCCTAAATGAGAGAGTTTTTTGACGGTAAATAAAACATATTTTACAGTCAATAGAATACACCAAGCACATAAATTCTCGTTGAAAGATGAGAAATCTTGAAGTTGTAAGTGTGACCAGAGGTGTGAAGGCAAATGCTTTCCAATTGGATATTTGTACAGCCATTTTCATATCAATTTATATATTATATAAAGTTATTTAAAACAACTGTAATAATGAAATATGTATAATATTATAATTAAAAGGATATATGTGAATACTGGAAAATTTTCCAAATCCAGGAAAATCCTTATTTAAGTCAGACATCATTATAGTATCCGGAAAATAAATATCCATCTTGTCTTAGGTACATTACAGACATACTACAGATGTCAGATTGAAATTAGCAATCACGATATTACAATGTATATAAATACAAAAGTATACTTTTAAAATATGTACAATTCGTACAGTTAAGATTTAATATAACATGCGAATTAGTAACCATTTGGGATTCGTAACATATTTTCAATGCACTGACAAATTTTTAATCATTTCTTAACAAAAATATTCGCATTAGGTAGCATCGGATTAGTAGCAATTCGGGTTTATAATAGCACAATTTTATGCACCACGTTCAATTAGATTCGCATTTAGTAACAAAACTGCTACTGCAGCTGTGTGAGATAATAACCAAGACAAAATTTGACTTTTTTTGAGTGTGTCTGTGTTGATGTCGTGATAATATTATTTTACGTGTTACGTATAAAGCGGAATCGTTTGCCCAATCTTGAAAAGTTAGATACAACATCAATGGTCTTCAGTCCATTCATTACTCACCAACACAAGCGATTATAATATAGATTTGATTGATCAATTATCCAATTGTAAATGTTCAAGTATTCTTATAAATCCTAGGACATAATATACAGGGGTGGCGAAATATAATTTTACTGAAATGTATTTATTTACAAATTTATTAACAGAATTTTAATAACATAGTATGTACATAGTAT
>JAUZNC010056843.1:0-13731 GCA_034780395.1 Vannuccia rotundouncinata | reverse complement strand
GTAGTTGAACCAGGTGTTCTTCTAGTCTTCTTTTTGCAGTGAAACCTGCTTGTTCTTCTTCCATAATTTTGTTCTTAGAAAGGAATTTAAGTATTCTATAATTAATAATGTTGGTAAAAATAATGTTGATCTATAATATAATAAAATGTTGTGTTTTTTAAACATACATATATTTTCGTAGATAATACCAAATGAAATATTTCCCTAAAGAATTTGATTAGTCAAATAACATCTGCTATAAAATAAAAAATAATATATAGAAGGAATTAAATTTTAAATGCAGTCCAGTGCCACTGCAGTGTATAGAAAGCTGTAAATTATCTTCATAAAAGACATTCATAATGTATGTCCATCTATAGATTTAGTTACTCTCACTATTTGGACTTTTATAAAAATAAGGAAATATTGGATATTAAAATTGATACAAAATTTTAAACCAACTTATTTCTAGACCCAAGACCTTGGTCTACCATACCTTGCATACAGTATTTGTTTTTAATTAAAATTTATTGCATGTCCAAATAGTCTGAAATTATTTTTGGCCAAAAAATTGTTTTTATATGCTAAAATTTTCAGCACATATTAATGACCTAAATTATTTGAATAATTGGAATTATATAATTTCTCATATGATGTGTCACTTATGAAACACCCTGTATATACAGGCACATATGTAGGGGGGGGTGTGTGCAATGAGTACATATACCTCCCTCCAAATTGTTTAAGAGGTCTTTTTAAATATACATTTACACTTGATAAAAATTATATTTTATAGAATAGGCATTTTTGCTACATATATGTGATATTAGTCCACATTTAAAATTTTGCACCCACTCCATAAAATTTCTTGGATACAGGCCTGATATAGACATATCCTGATATAAAGTAATTTTAAGATTAATTTTAATAACAAAAACCTATCTTAAGAACATACAGAATATATGATAGATAATCATAAAAAATGATAATGGAAAAAACATATTTTAAACCAAATAGTTTTAATGATATTAGATTCATATTATTGTAGAATCACATTAGATAGTATAAAAAATTAAGTCACTTTAAATATGATAATAGTATACAGCAGACAAATAGAGAAGAATATTACATTAAATTTCAGATATGGTTTTGATGTATTAAATGTATTAAAACATACACTAAATATAGAAAATAAGGTTAGAATATAAGCTTAGTCTTAGAATGTATGTTAAAATTTGTATTGATTTAATACCATTATTTTGACATAATATATATATAAATAGAAAAAAAACTCACGGGAACGCGGTCACTATATTTCCTTCTTATTTTTTCTCCTTCAGCTAGTCGTTTTTCGAAAGCATTATCTTCTTTGTAAGCCCACTTCATTGTGATTCAAGAAATTTGGTAAAAAAATAAACAAATTAAACAAACTTCCCAAAACAGATCAGCTGATTCGCGGTAATATTTCAGGTCAGATGCAGATGTTATATAATTAAAACAATGTCTATTAATGATCGAAAGAAACAAAAAAATGCTTTCTTGAGTAAAATATTATTTATTTTTTAAATACAATGTTCTATACAAGAAAATTACTATACCGTCATTTGGAGATTTTAAATAAATCCGAGGACATAATTTTCAGTAATCTAAACCTATCTAAACCATGTCAATTATTGACATGTATAAGGTGAGACTATTAAACCGGGCAGCTAATTATATCATCATGTTTTTGTCCACCTATACAAAGGATGTTTCTATTTATAATGGGGACTATATAGGCATGATGTCATAATATGGAGTGTCATTATTTTGTACAAAATATATACAAATCACAGTCCACATTTTAGATCGGGGATTAATACCATCCCGAGGGAGTGCTATTTTTTAATTTATAAGACCGCTAAAGGCTTGCCTCATAATAGATTTATTAAGTTATACAAATGCCTATATAATTAAACTAATCTATTCCCTTGGAGGTCATTCGACGGGTATCCTGCTATCTTCATTAAGCATCTGGCTGATGATTTATCATCCCCACTCAGCATTCTATTTGAAATGTCTCTATACTTACATCCACGCACTACCATCCTCTTGGAAAACTGCTTCCGTCTCACCGATCTTCAAAAAAGGTTCTAAAGCTTCCACAGCTGCCAACTACCGTCCAATCTCGCTCACTTCAGTAATTTGCAAAGTTATGGAAATGATTATCGCCAATAATATTTCCACATTCCTGATTGCTAATAATCTTCTCTCCAAAGAACAATTTGGTTTCACCAAGCACCGATCTACTTGCTTTCAATTACTTAATTACAATGCTAAATGACTGGACCATCGCAGCTAATGACAAAAAACTGACTGACTCACTGTGTATATATTGATTTCGCCAAATCTTTCGACTCTGTGTGCCACGATAAACTTATCGTCAAACTTCAAGCTCATGGTACGATTAACGGTACGCTCCTAGCTGCATTGATCATTGCCTTCCTTTCTAACAGAACCCAGTGTGTCCGAATCAACAATTCTCTCTCTGAAAAAATATAAAATAAATGACTAAGTATACAAAATTTTTATACTATAGCTGAATAAAAAACCTATATAAAGCTTCTTTTATAGACAAAAATCATAGTACCATGATGATGTAAGCATTAGGCAGCAATTAAGGGCGTAGCCAGTGGGTGTGAGGGGGGGGGGGTGCGAATGCACCTCCCCACAAAATAAATACTATGTTCCGCTCTCAGAGTATCAAAAAAATTTGGGAGTTGTTTTTTAGGACAATGAGAAAACAAATTCCAATAAATAGCAAACATATAATAATTATAATATATATATGAAAGTATATAATATATACTTAGGTTTATAATATATTCACTTTTTCTTCCCAAATATTTATATTCTTTTGCAAATTGGCGGTGCATTGCCATTAACTTCTTGCGAATGTAAAGGCAGTGCAAGCTCTCTCCGACGTCACCACAATTATATATATGTGAGCTTCAATGGACCAAGAGCGCCTTACAAACCTGGCACTGCTCCACATTCATTATGATAAAGACATTGACTTAAATAATCAGTTTTTCAAATATATACAAAATTGCATCATCGACGATTACAATTTTCCTCAATTTTGGCCTAAATTACCGTACATGTGTAAACATGCGTACACTATACACGTACAGTACATTACCGCGGTATATTTCAACATTTCATGAATAATAAATTATCTTAATCATAGACTCTTCTAAATTTATCTAACGAATGTTGATTCTCTCTGATTGAGTTCCACTCCTTTCAAAACGCACACCCCATGACGAATTCTGGCTACGCCCCCACCCCCAACCAATGTTGGATGACGTAATATATGGTACCTTGTTATAAATCATAAAAATTATTCAATTAAAAGTTGTTCTGAAAAAAGTAGATTTTGTATTATATTACTGTTTGGTTATTAATTAACAATCGTAAATTTAATTTTGGTTTACAAATGTAAGTTAAACTTATAATACTTCTAAAAATCCATTTTGGTCTAATCGGAATGAAAATGCTTGTATTTTTCCTGTTCCGATTAGCAAGAGTTATATAGACTGTACTATTAACATGCTAATTATTTTGCTCAATAATAAATATAAGTTCTCCATCATAAATTGACACATTTTTTGTAGTATATATATAATTTTAAAATAATACAAATTAAATTTTTTGTTATTACACACTTTAAAATCTAATATAAATCTGTTTTAAATAAAAATTTTACATAATAATACATCCATATATTGAGAAACGTAAAATATTTCTTCACCATATTTTGCGAAAAGAGATCTACCATTTTTTGTGTTTGCTTTTAATAATCGTCCAAGTATTATTGGACAATTTTTAACTTACAAAATTTCTGAATGCAATACTATAAATTGTACAACTATAATCTATGCCTTTCTTTATGCTTCACCTTTTTTAATATCAAACTAAAATGTGTTTAAATTTTATTATATATGTTAACTCTCAAACCCAAAATTGCAAAACTTCACTTTTAAATAATTGAAATAATAATCTTAAAATCATACTACACAAAGATTAAAAATTACATAGCGAATAAAATCGCATTCTCAAAAAAGTATAATTCTATAACAATTCAGCATCGTAACCTATATATTATTACCTGTAATAAAAATTTGATTTATATCTTAAAAGATCCCTACAATTCCTTCTATATTGGCTGTTACGAAACATATAAATACTTTCCCAATTCGTTAAAAATTCTTTATGTTTCTTAAATATATAATCCTCACTTTATCTTCCTCTTTAAATATATTATATAGTTATGTTTGGTAATATTTAATTTAATAATTAATACATTGTTTACATGGTAAACCATATTCTTTGAAGGAGAAGAAGACAAAAGAATGTTACTAAGAAATAAAGTAATTATATTATTAAAATGTTATAGATTGTTGAGAAATATAAATGACTATCATAGTAATTAATATAAAAGTAAGCAATAATATATACACTGTTGGAAACAATGTAATACAGATCTTAAGAATGAAAAAGTTCAAAAACGAACCATAGTATGTTTAGAAATACATACACTCATTATTCAGATGTAATGTAATTATTATAGTCGTGTAACGAAATTTGATATTTAAACATTATTATTTTGTGTTGATATTAATAAATACAGAGTTGGCTAAAAACAAATATTTCAAGATAATAAAAATTTGGAGACTGGAAGTCTTTCTGTAAGGATACTATAAATTCAATATTACAACAATTAAAAATACAAATGTTTCGGGCACATTCTTCTGTCACAAGGGAACATGTACAAAATACTAATAAAAAGTGGTAATGCATAAAGGCAGCTTGGGGAAGCATCACAAATAATATAGTTTTATCACAGCTATAAAAAAAGTTTGTCACAGGTATCTACAATCGTGAACGTCAAAAGAGATATTAATTAATCTATGTAAAAATCAAAAGAGGAAACACTGGTACTAAATTATTGAAAGAGCAACACATAGTTTAATCAATGAAACAATAAAACGATGAAATAATTATCAAAAATTATGGAATTTAAAGGTCGTTAATTTTTTGATTAACGATGTAATTCTGAATATCTAGAAGCAGTGACAATGCCTAATACAAAAAACACATTAATTACAATGTAAAAATCGTGAATTCATTGTCTGAAGTAAAAGATCCTTTCTTTATATCTTAAGAATATTCTTTTTTATATAAATATATTTTTAAAAAAACAAGAATAAAAATTTGTATGTACAAATATTATGTTGGACGGTTTTGCATAATATAATATTTATATAAAGCACTTAAATGGAGAATGAAGTGATTAAAAAAATAAAATAACCAAAAGTTATTTCGCTAAACGTAAAGGTTGACATGTAATATTTTCACAGCGCTATAAGAATATTATAGTGATAAAAGCAAAAGCATAATAATAGATGAAGCAGTGGCATATTAAATCCAGCTAGCTTACATTATCATTCTAAGGACATAAAGGTTAATTTTAAGAAAACAATTCACAAGAATTGAAATATATTATACGAGAAAGCGTATAAAGATGGAAAAAACCATACACGTGTGATGAGTATATATTTATTACAAGATAATAAAGAATAAAAGACTCACATTCTCAAAGGCTGACTCGCATTTCTTCATCTATAAATTATGCATTGATCAAGTAAAGTGAAGTGAAGGCACCGACAATAGTATAAATCAAATTTGTGAAATCACAGCAAAGAAACTTTGCTAGACAACAAGCTCCGTGGTTTTTGTTTGGTGAACAGCGGCTGCTGTTCTCCTAGGTCTCACAGGACTAGAAGGAACCCGTAGACTACGCCCATTTCGAGGCGATACAGGAGTTGCCTTTCCTCGTTGGCTTTGGGCAGCTAGTGATCCCACTGATCCAGAGCGTGGCGGTCGAAGTCGAGGAATTCCAGCTGTGACTGGTCGCTGCTGATGTTCAGTCATTGTTCCTGGAGAGGAGGCTGTCATAGGACGTTGGGCACTGGTAGAGCGAACAGACTGTGATATTACCGGCACTGAAAATTTTCGTGGACCAATAGATGATCCCGAAGCTGGAAGACGGGCCATTGAGAAACCGAACCGAGAACGTAACGAACTGTCGTTGCCACCGATTTTCGTCGACGCAGATTTTTGTTTTTGAGGGGGTGAAAGTTTCGAGGGTGTGTTTCGGTTGGGAAGTTTACTTGGAAGATTTTTTGTTGTTTCACGTGGTGTAGTGGATTGTAAAGATCGAACACCAATAGATGTCGGTGTTTTAAGTGGACCCTTGGTTAATACACGAGGTGTTAAATGAGAACGTATCTTACTATTCCCAGTTGTCGTAGGAGGAGTGACGATTTGATCCATTTCTGGTTCACCGCCAGAGGCTAAAAGTTTCGAAAGTTCTTCCTTGGAGTAGGTTCTATTTAGTTCTTTATCAGAGGATGAATTACTGTTAGTAAGACTGTAATCGCTACCGAAATCACAATCTGGTGGACGTGACTTACTGCCTGCTTTTTCTGGAACCACTTCTGACTCCATAGTTACCGCTTCTAGATGGACGGGTGTTGGTGGTAATATACGACGTGGCTGTAAGCTAGTTGGTCGGCGTAGAGTTGGCATTCCAGATACCATTGGTGCTCGTATTACCGGTTGAGGAACTGGCAAACGACGACTCGAGGATTGTGAGTTCTGGTCTGTTGAATAAAGTCCATTGTTGCTTTCCCGTCGGTTAATTATCTCTATTTCTGTTAACCGAAGCACCAACTGATGTTTCACTGGTATAATTTCGTCCTCGCGGAAACAAGTTCTGAGCCAATCGACAACATCCTTTTCCTTTACTTGATCCGGAAATGTATCTTCAATTGTCATTAGCCAAGACGGATCTTCAGGAAGTTGGTTATCGTTTATAAGTTCCTCTAAAGATAATCCTATAATATCAGGATCACTGTGGTTTTTATCCTTCAAATAAAATGTTTCCGATTGTATACACTCAGGACTGATTGATTTATTTGTAACTGTTTCCTCTACATCAGTTCCGATGAAAAAGCATCCTTCAATCTCTGATACTTCCATCTGGTTGCTGATGGAAGTTTCATTATACGTAGATTCGTCAGCAGTTTTTTGTGTTTCCATTTGTTGGACAATGTTCTGTAGACGATACATTTCACTTTCTGTATTGACCAGATCGACCTCATTGGAAGAAGCCATTTGTTTCATAGGCCCAAAAGTCACCTACAAGCATCTAACACACGGTTGTCGCAATTATCTAAAAGTACAGGAAAAAAATTATTAAGTAGGTATGTTACGATATGGGTGGTATATTATAATACCTTATTAATGCAACAAACACAAAACGAAAATATACAATGAACATTAAAAGTAATGTCAAAAAAGGTTCTACATAAACAAAAGAACAAAATCTGATTAAAAGACGACTTGTATAGACGAGATATTCGGCACTGCTATAAAATTTTCTTCAACTGGGAAGCCAAAATAAATGACTGTTGCCCATTTTTCAATCATAATCCAATTAACAATGGCAAACGAATAACGAAATTAAACTGTAACATTTTGACGTTGTTATACGTTTTCCTAAAATGTTTGTCTAAAATGGTCTCAACAAAAAAATATTACACAACTAAAATGAAATAAGAGACACTCGCAATGACAGCTATAATATAGAAATTTTCTATCATGGGTTTCATTTCTCACAAATATAATTTTAATTTTGTATTATTTTTTACTATATATACACATTTCAAAATGACCGAAAGTATAATGACTGCAAGTTAGCTTATAATAAATGTATTATTCACAGAATAATACTTCATATATTTTGCAAAATATGCATCAATCTATCTCGACTCATGATATTGGGCTGCCAAAAAAAGATCTGAAAAATGTAAAATATCCTTCGACCAATAAATATTTATTTCTGGCTTGTGACTGATACCCATATACAACAAATTCCAAACCAGTGCTTTATTTCCACTACATCAACATCCTGTCACTAAACCATGTGATATCCAGCAGCCCTCTCATGAGCCCTAGCATTAGTACATTGTAACACATGCTGCCACAGATTATCTGACAAAAAAGCACTAATACAACTGAGCTTGGTTTGAAAATCCTCCTCAGATAAATCTGAAGACAAACCAACTGCACCAAAAAATTCTGTAATGTGAGGCATTTGCTCATTATGATCAAACACCTCTTCCCAAACCATAGCATCAGTGGAAGAAGAGGAAGTACCTGAACTAACATCACTACTAGAGGTCCTATCACAGTTAGATGAGAAAGGAAAAGACATGACTATCTCCAAAAATATATATTATATATAATATACTCAGAATAAAACTAAGTCTACAAAATACTAAAATAATATCAAGAGTATTAGAATATAAAATTACTAATAAATATAATACACTATAGAATAAAGAATAACTAAGTACCTAAATACAAGAATAAACAGAAAAATACAATAAAATACAGTAAGTTAGAGAATACAAAGTATACTATAAGAATAAATGTAATACAAATATAAGATGAAATTCAATGAATTCTAACAAAAACCAACAAGATGAAATTAAGATAACAAGCACAGGCAGTCAGTCACCATTACCCAAATCTATGAAAAATATTCAGATTTTCCATATAAATAAATGTTGCTTTACATTTGGCCGCAATGCAATTGTATTATATTTGTTTTTGACCAATCAGAACTGAATATTCTTGAACATCAATTTATTTCTCCCCATGTGATGGGAAGTGGTTGAAAAATTTGTTACACTCAGCACCAGGTTAGTTAAAAACATCCTGGTTGATTTAGCTAGAATTTATTTTTAGAACTCCATAAAATAAAACGAGTATTATTTTTATGGCAAGACAGTCTTGCCATCCACTGTGGGGTGAACATTTTCTCATGGCAAGACTGTCTTGCCACCCAGGTACAAATGGTTAATACATTTTAAACATATAAACATTTTTATTGTTATTATATTAATTGTTAATCACATTATATTCTGACAGACCTTTTCACTAGTTGACCTAATTACAAAAATTGATAGATAGTAACAGTTAGACTTTTACAACACTTCTATATACATGTACCCAAAAAAAAGTTGAAATATGTTAATAACAGTCTATAAAAATATGTTTAAAGAGTACAACCCTATTAACTGTTTGGTAATATATGACTCTACCCTACCAAATATATTGGTGTGATCAGAAAAATGGTATTATTTCCTTAACTTAAGTATAAAAACCACTGGATTACCATTCATGCAGGTGCACTTTATCACGACATTGTGTATTGTTCACAATTGAAAAACAATCCACTATTTCATATACTAACACATGCATACTTATCATGCATACTGTGTCATTGTCAAGCTGCATGGGCTAACATATACCCAACATAGTCATAGTATTTCCCTCTCCTGTCTGCCTTTATTGATTATTCTAATCTGATATTACAATGCCTGGTGCATAGTTATTTGACCACAGCAAAACAATGAGTCATTTCACCTCTCACCTTTACCTTCTCTCTGATTCACAATGGTAAGCCCTTTTGAATGTTTAGTATGAGCGAGCTGTCATGTTCATATTTTATAGGGAGAGAAGAAAAGAAGTTCACAGCCTAAAGTCAATGAAACAGTAAGTATTTTGAATGTATCTAAAGTATCTAAACTACATCTCTGTGAAGTTTATATTATTTATTGTAATTATTTTTAAGCACAAAAAATGCTATTTTTATATATAAAGTTATTTACTAACAGCATCAATATATCATGCCCAAATATATTTAAATGTTTACAAATTGATATGAATGTGGAAGACCTGCCAATAGAATTTTTATTTTAAATAAACCAAATTAGATTCTCTATTCATAAGCACTAAATGTAAGCTTACAGTCCTTCAATAAAATAAGATATGAGCAAATTTCAAAATACAAATAACATAGTATTTCCCCAATTTTTTAGAAAAGAAACAAAAGTTGTCAGGAGCTGAGGTAAAGAAATTGAAAATGAAGAAATTGCTTGCCAAAGACGGAAAGGGAAGCCAGTCAATTGATGGATTCTTTCTGGCAAAAAGGTCCTCTCCTGCTGCTATTGCTGCACCCTCTGGTCTCTCTCAGACCACAACAATGGCTGCACCATCTGGTATCTCTCACACAACAATGATGGCTGCGCCATCTTATCTCTCTCCCACCACAATGATGGCTGCACCTTCTGATCTCTCTCACACTATTTCCAAAACAATTATTTAGTAAACAAAACCAATCCTTTCAAAAAGTGTGGTTTTCTCAATATAAATGGCTTGATTATAACAAGGCTGGAGATATGGTGACTTGCTTTTTCTGCAAAAAGCATTGTAAATCCAACCACTTGATCTTCAAGAGCAAAAAAGATTACTCATTTTTAAAAATAGGCTTTAAAAATTGGAAAAAGGCATTAAGCACAATCGAGAAACATCAAAAGTCAGATACTCAATGGGCCTCAATAGAAATTGATGTGTCAATTCCTCATGGAAGTGTACATATTTTAGAAAGCTGCCATGAGAGATTGAAATGATAAATGGTTGAAAATCGTCAATGCTTGGCAAAGATTATAGAATCAATTCTTCTACAGAAGAAAATATTTTGAAGCCATTGATATTATAGAAAAGAGGTTCAAAAAACAAAGTTTCCAAACATATGCCACATTGGAAAGTTTGTTACTCCACAACATTCTAGGAGACAATCTGGAAATTGACCTGGAGTTTGTCCAAAAAAAATATTATGATGATATTGACCTCAAATTGTTGGAACAGTTGAAAATGTTCAAGGTTTTGCAGCTGGATAGAGAGGTGACTATGAACTGTTTTGTAGATATTAAGGCATTTTTTACCAATCTGGAAAATGTTTAAAAAAAATTGGTTAGTGAATTTGTGAAGATTTGCCAACTGATTTCAGTCAACCCAGCAACATCTGCTTCTGGCAAAAGATCATTCTCAACTGCAAGGTGCCTTAAAACCTGGTTAAGGGCACAAATGACAGCATCAAGATTTAACTCCATCACTCTTCTCAATTTGCACAAGATGTGAACCGATAAGCTGAATCTTGTTGCTGTGGCAAAGATTTTTGTCTTTTTTAAGTCTGACAACAGACTACTTAGGTTTGGTAATTTTATGTCCTGTGATTTTAACAGATTGTAAGTGATCCTTTTAAAGCAACTATGACATTTATAACTACTATTTGATTACATAATAATATGTGTGTAAAATCTCTTGACCAATACTATTTACATATTTTGTGAAAATAGCTATATCTTATTTTATACACATTACATGTTCCTGTGAAGCATATAATTTTTTACTTAAGACAATCAAATTCTATTGAAATGTACATACATTTATTATTGTAGGCATACAAATTAGTTATATTTTATGCTGGGAATCATTGTATTTTATAATGAAGCAGCTTATGTCTATCCAGTCAATTCTCTTAATACACATAAAACAGTTTTGTATGTTGTATAAAAATGAGTTCATCATTGTTGTTGTTTTGGAATATGAAATGTGTACAAAATTTTTAGATTTTTAACTATGTTTCTTTTTATCCTCTCAAAACCACTATTTTACAAGTTGTAAACTATTGCTTATAATTTCCAGACAGACTATCAACTGCATTTTAGGACATATAAAAGTAATAAAAATTGCCAAAGACCCCCAAACCCCTGTGCACCCCTAAAAATTGCCCCCTAATAAAAATTTTGTTTTGCGGTCCCTGTAAGTGATTGTATAAATTAAAAATATCATATTGTTTATATTTTTAGCAAAACTTTTAAATTTGATTTTGGTTTTAAAACAAAAATGATTATTCCAGTATAATTAATATGTTTTTTAGAAATTCATTTACATTATCAGACATATTTAATATTCAGATACATTAATTATAACAATATATAAATATAAAAATGGTATATTTATATATTTAAAAGTGTTAAGTGTTCATAAATATTTTAATCTGATGATTTTGAATTATGACAATTTTACAATCTGACACTTAATTAATTTTTTAAATATCTTAAAAACAACTTGAAATGTCAGAAAAATATTCAAAACTGATTCTTTTATTTGTATAACCTTTCATTTTAATGGCAAACTTACGGTTTAGCATCCTTAAAAAATGAATGTTATAGTTGATAATGTAAAATGTAAATAAGTTAAGAATTATGTTATAAATGTGCTTTATTTATAGACAAAAGTACATTTTAAATTTTTTTAATCACTAACAAATGCTAATCAATTTTATTGATATTTATCAATTTTATTATCCAAATATACTAATATTAATTTCATTTTTTAAGGAAGCTAAACTGTAGGTTTGCCATTTTTATAAGCAAATTATTTTTTTAATTTATATTTTTTATTAAAAATATAATGTCTGATCATAACTGTTGGATAAAGGGTACACAGGTGTAATTAGCACAGATTAGTGAAATGCACCCAACAGTAATATCTATGATTTTACCCAGTCTGCTAATAAAGTACTATAGGTATGTTGTAAGTATTTAACATATTTTTA
Source organism: Vannuccia rotundouncinata (assembly GCA_034780395.1). NCBI lineage: Eukaryota > Metazoa > Platyhelminthes > Proseriata > Coelogynoporidae > Vannuccia > Vannuccia rotundouncinata. The sequence goes on along the minus strand of JAUZNC010056843.1, from coordinate 1,172 downwards.
TGCTTAGGATAGTTTTTTCTTTTATATTCTTTTTATTTAATTCACCTAGACTGCCCAGGGCATAGGGATGCAAATAAGATTTCAAAGCCACTAGCTTGAATTTAAACTCTACTCCCCTGCCAAAATATTGACTCGCCCGCCTCCCCTACATTATCTAAACCCAATTTAAAATAAATTAAAAAAAATGTGAACGAGTGGAACTCTAAAAAGACATTCATACAGACATTCGATTTCCCTTGGTCCCCCATTAAGAAATTATTTTTACTAAATACACTCAAAACGATATTTAATTACAAAATATTTACTTTAATCAACATTAAAGAAAAAAAAATTAAAAAAGACTTTAAAGATGTTTAAAATTTACCGTTTGACTAAAACATATATTCTTAAAAAAAAATAAAACAAAATTTGACCATACAAATAAATAAAACTTTTTGAAACAAATTCACACTTTTCAAACTCTTCCAAGTAAAACAAAATATTTTAATATTTAACTTGGATTCAATCCAAAGAATATATAGAGCGAGCGACAAGAACCCTCACTCTATACTAAAAGCGCTAAATAACTGGAAACAGTTTTAATATATATCTATCTATATATCTATATCTATATCTATATCTATAAATCTTTAATATATTTATATCAATATAATCAATACCAATTTCATGGGAGTTATTAATTCATTTCTTATTAATGACTTATGTATACGCTCTATATCCTTCATAGAATACAACTGACTATGACTTGTCATAATTAATAGTGTGTAGATTTAGTTTTCAACTATTTTTTAGGGCAAAGGTTTTTGTTGCTCGCTCAGCTATATTCTTTGATTCAATCATAGAATTATAAATAAAGATAATGGCTTATTTATATTTATATTTGTATTTATACCTGCTTATTTATATTTCTATGGATTCAATATACTCAATTAATGATTATAGTATATTAGGTGAATGATTTTTTCTAAATATGTTTTATGGCAATTGGCCACTTATTCCAGCCACTTGATTCCTATACCTTCACATAAATACTTATATTTTCTCAAAAGTGAATTGCAGTTGTATAACTAAATAAAACTAAGGCCGCGTCCACACTGACTTTTTCCGTGCCTTTTTTCGTGAAACCGCAGTTTCACGCGATTTTTAGTGTCCACACTGTGACTTTTTCCGTG
>JAUZNC010056842.1:1745-13733 GCA_034780395.1 Vannuccia rotundouncinata | reverse complement strand
TAATTCAAATCGATATAAAAACATTTTAAATACTCACTTATGAAATGATACAACATTTCCATCATGATCTTTTTGGCTGTAACGCCAGGAACAGTTGACAGCAGTGCAATTAACATCCAAAATTTACAACATAAAATATGGAGAAAAATGTTTTTTGACATACAATGGAGTTTTTCAAATGTCTTCAACAATGGGGGCAAGTAAGCATTCTAGTAAAATATAAAAAACGTTCTAATTCTGTGACAGCAACACATGAGATTGAGCACACATCCTTGATAGAATCATGACACAAACTACAAATCAAAACAGGGGTCTTTAGGTATCAAACATCTGTTTAAATTTCCTCCAGCCTGGCAATGTAAAAAATGGGAAAATGTCAAATTTAATTTACACTCTTGAAGACCATTTAATAATACTTCTGAAACACTGTGGACAGATTTTTTCAGTTAAGTTTATAGTACTAGAAGCTGTGTCTGTATCTGTGATCATAATAAGTTTAAAGTGTACAATACTGCAACTCTACTTAATGAAACAAAACTATAACACTGACCTTTTTGCTTTAATGAAATATCCAAATTGGAAAATACTTTCATTTTTACAGCTGAATTTCCATTTAAGTCCAATGATGGTTTGATCAGTTCCCTTAGGGTGATCTATTCTTTTTACAGTTGCTGGAAAATGAAGACTCTTTAGAGATTTCTCTACTTCATTAGCACCATCAATCATATAACTTTTGTCTACTATTTGTTGGCACTATCAATCACATCACTTTCATCTACTATGTTAGCCATATCAATCACATCACTTTTGTCTACTTTGTTGGCATCAGCAGCTGCATCATTTGCATCAAAAGCTCCTTCATCTTCAGTGCTATCCCTAGTGGTATAGTTTGCACCATCTATATAAAATATTTTAAAAGTAAAAGTAGCCCTCACCAGCTCTTAAATACATTAGTGCTGGAAACTTAATAACACAAAATAAAATTATTTAATGAATAGATAAATGCATAGTAGATATGGAGATGAAATTCAATACCCTTATACCTTATTCTCCAAGTAACTATTAATAAGAATGGAGTAAAAGATCTATAGTAGATATTTTAATGAACTAAATAACAATTTTATTTGCTGAACATTTATAAAATACTGATATCTTACCCAATGTTGAAACTTCTTGAGAAATTATGTTCATTACAAATGGATTATTTTCCAAACCTCCAAAGGTCTGTAATTTTCATCTGTTAATCAAAAAGTGTGCTACATGACTCTGCTGCCCTAGATGACAAACTTTGAGATTTCTGAAAATGAGATAGCAAGAATTAAGGATAATCTTTGAAAAATTATGTTTTTCATATTAATATTTATTAATTACATTCTAGATATAATAAAAATGCATTATATGTGTTAATAAAATAAACAACACTTTAAAAATGGGATTTATTAAAAATTATACATAATAGATTTAAATTAAAACCAGTCATTATAATTAACCACATATTTGGAATATGTACTTACCCTAAAAGCTATCCTGTACTTCTCTGTCTGCAATAAAACTTTTTGGTTTTGCTGAACAAAAACTATTTCAACATTAGGCATTTCAACTTGATTAATGTATGAAGTTTGAGATTTTTTAAAATGTTGTTTTGTCCACCTATGGTGACAAACTTTGCTCAAACACATCCAAAGATTCATTGGTATACCATAATGTGAGAATTCATACCTCGTAAATTAATGAAAGCTTATGTATTTTTAGTCTTTATTCTAAAAAAAGTATTATGTAAGTAATATAAAATCACATGTTACATAATACTATATATAACAATATTATATAAATCATTTGTAAAATTAATTTTATACATATATAGCTTGGTATGTATACATTTTTGATAAATAAATTTATGAAGCATATTTCTAATTTATGATCTAATTGTAGTTATAAGGATTCACAAAGTTATATTGCTATATATACTACAGTATATATATATATACTGTAGTATATATATTAAAATATACTGCAGTAAATTTATTTATTAAAAATCTATACATACCAAGCTATATATGTATAAAATAAATTTTACAAATAATTTATTATATAATATTGTTATATATAGTCATAGTATTTTATCATTACAGAGTTAACATTAATTTCAGCACATATAAAATAATTTAAACCAATTTATACATTATTTATGTAGTACTTACGAATGGTCTAGACCAACCTTAAATATTACAATCAAAACTAGCAATATGGTAGCCTGTTCGTAGCTATGATTGTTTTGAGTAAAGCCCAAATTCAAAAATAACTTATGTTCCATCTTACCTACGAACTTTCTTACGAAGTACCCAGTTAAAATGTTTCAAGTAAAGACATACAATGATGGTAGCAACTTACGAGTAAATTTGATTGTATGAACGTTTTGAGTAAAAAACCCCAGGGCAGGTTGTAATTAACAAAAAATTGCAGCTGCAAGTACTTTCAGTTGTGTCATCTTGTATTCAGTTTCTTTTGTTGTACTGACTCTTAAGTAGGTGAAAGCTGTAGTCAGTCAGGAGATCATGATACTGAGCAAGGGCATTGTCTAAATATCTCATGGCCCACACTGCCAATTTTCATTTGGGGGGGGGGGGGGTGGACAAAACTCTTAATGATTATCCAAATAAATATTTTCTATATTTTTTTGCAAAAATAAAGTTTTTATATTAACCCCCTTTGAATAAATACTGATATTTTAAGTCAAAACAATGTAAATATTAACTTTAAAAAATATATATTTAATGTATATTGCTATACTTTTAATATGTTTATATACATACATTGCAATCATTGAATCAATGGCATACTATATAGTAATTACCAGTCAGTATTAATCCTGTGGTTTTAGTTAAAACCACAGGATATAATACATTTAAAAATATATATTTTCAGACAAGCAAATGTAAATGATATAATTTTAAAGCACTGATATGAAAAGTAAAACAATATAAATTTGCACAAGAAATAGACTTACAATAATATATAACTTACAGGAACTATAGCTTTATTAATAAAAAAGTTTTTCCAATATCAAAAATATCTGTATTGGATATCATGTAATGTAAATATAAAACATAATGTCAGATTATACAAAAGTTAGTTGAATTTAAGTTCTGTTATTATGGAGAGAGGAGTCGACCCAGTGTACCCAGCAGTTGGAGTTGTGGAGAGAGGAGTCAACCCAGTGGACCCAGCAGTTAGAGTTGTGGAGAGAGGAATCGACCCAGTGGACCCAGCAGTTAGAGTTGTGGAGAGAGGAGTCGACCCAGTGGACCTAGCAGTTGGAGTTGTGGAGAGAGGAGTCCAGTTTAGCCAATTCTGGTTTGTCCAATAATAAATACATATAAAGAATAGGCAGAAAAATTAGTGATTGAAAATGAGTCTAGTATTTTTCAAAATTCTGGTTTGTCCAGATCTGGTTAACCTGAATAGACTCAATACAAACTATACAATCAGATCCAGTCAATCAAAGGTCAAAATGTCAAATGGATCAGAATAAAAATACAATTTTATCCACAAATCTTAAAAGTTATATTATTGTGTAGACTCAATCTACAGATCAAAAATGTTTCTATATGAAATGTCTTTATTCCATACTTCCATTTCTTTGTCAAAGCTTGTAACATCATCATTAAGTTCAATTTTCTCCTTGACAGTAGAAGCAGGCTTTTACACATCTTAGGCCATTTTTTCACAGGATCACATGGAAGAATAGTTTTGTTTGCCTTTGCATTGAATAATCTTGAGTAGATCAGATGGTGCTAGTTTCTTGTCAGTCATGATTGTTGTAACTTTTCTTCTTCATTTGTTTGTAAACTTAAGTGGCTACCAAATTTATGTATAAAGCATACCTCACATTATTAATGGTTTCTAAATCTCTTCAGGTGTGGCTGTGCTAGACAGAAATAATCACTGAGTGATTGCACTTCTTCAGAGTTTTTCAATTTAGTGTTTATTGCTCCTTTTCCATGTCCAAAGTCAGCAGAAGTTGTTTTGCACCTGCTACAGGCATGAATGAAGAGTATGTGTTGTGCAACAATAAGACAAATGTTTTTCAAGATATGGGTAATACAGAAGAATCGAATCCCTGTTTTGAATGTTTCAAAACTTCAAATAAGAAGAAAATATTACTAATTTTTATATCAAAGTGATGTACAAGTAGAACCAAAACATCCTTCGCATTGGACACAACAACAGTAGATTCTCCTTCAGGAAAAGATTTTATATTGTCAGCATCCTCTTCACTTCAATGAACATCATGACCATCATGCTTCAAGGCTTTTACAAGCAGATCAAGAAATAAACATCATTTGATAAAAATTTTAGATGGTTTCATTCAAATAAGCTCCACCCAAGTTATATATAATCCAGCCAGCATTTGTATAGCCTTAAAAGGATATATCTGGCATATAATCAGCAATTTTATATATAAAAGAATAGAAAAGGCTAAAATATTTGGCATACAAGTGATATGGAATGCAGGTTGGTATATAATATTAAGATATGGTTTATCTTTGGTCAACATTTATAAAAAAGGTTTAAATATAATTATATTTTAGTTTACTAATTTTCTTATGTTTCAAATTAATCATGGTGATTTTTCTAAGTGAATTATAAACCAAAATCTCATTGAAATATGATGGAAACAGGTTATCTAGCATGCTGAACCAACTCTCTTAACACACAAATAGTTGATTATTTGGCAGATCTTCATTAAGAATAACTTCATATTGTAATAATTCTTGTTAACACAATAATAATTATTCTATAGCTAAACTATTCTATTCATTTGATAAATATTATGAAGTCAAAAATTCTTACCTTTTGTCTCGAAAAAAATAAAGAAAAATAGAAATACGGTATATTGTACATTCCAGTCCAACTATTCAGTAATCAGCAAAGACATTCAGTTTATAACAAAAAATTTATATAAATGACATCCAAAATAATTACGACTTTGTAACATATATTTTAGGTATGATTTTATGGGTGTCTACTTTAGGCGGATTAGACTATGACATGCTTTGTACAGGTTAGGAAAGCTGGAAAAGTCTTGGAATTGAAAAAATCCATTCGAGCATGTCAAAAAGTCTAGGAATTTTTAAATTTTAGTAACATTACTTGGAAAAGTCATGCAATCAATGAAAATATCTTCAAATTGATAATGTCCATTATTCTTCAATTTTTTGTTTGGAATATGTCATAACATCCTTCTGTTTTGCTACATATGTATATATACAAATAATTTTGCCTGAAATTACATTTATACATTGTTATATAAATACAAATTCTAATTAGATTTTTTTTAAAGTTTCTAATTTCTTTTTGGAAGTTCGTACGAACCCTGGTATTTGCAATTCAGTAAACCAACTTTACTTTTTGCTTCACAATATTTACATAGGGGACAATTTCTTGCTGGAATTAAATGCCAATATTTAAACAGATTCTACCTATTTTTTAGAAATCCTTATGTCGGCAACTAATAATGCCATGGAACCCACTCCCACGAAGACTGGTTCTCCATCCCCCTCCATCGCACCTGAAGATCTCGAACTCAACTTTATGCCGCTTATTGAGGAAATTCTTGTCGCTTATCAGAAGGAGTCGACACCAACTATAGCCCTCCGAGCCATTGATCTCAGAGAACGTCTTCAACGAGCTCGTGATCATGTGAATCGCCTACCCGGTTGTGATTTGGATCGTGAGACACAGGAAAGGCTGTTATTAGTAGCAGCATTCAATTGTCGCTCCAAAAGAAAGTTGTTGGGTCGACTTAAAGAGCACCAGTTCTCTCATACTTCAGAAAGAGAATGAGGTTGATGACAGAGGTCCCAAATTAACTGTGGAAATATAAATATTTAAAATGTATTTTCCTAGTTATATGTAATGTATATAAATTATTTGTAACTAATATTTTGTACAAATAATTCCAGTCGACCTCGCTTATGTCGGATTTCTTGGTACCAATGATTTTTGTCTGAGTAAAGCAAAATCCGATTTTGGCCCAAAAATGGGACCAAAAGAAATATCCGAGTTAAGTAAAAATTCGACTTAATCGAGGTCGACTTTATATACATATAAATAATATTTCACTTGTATATTTTTCGAAAAATTTACTAATTCAAATGTATAATTATATGGTTTTATAATATACATTTTGTATATATATAATTATTTATAATAAATTGTTTCTTTGTTAAAATGTTACATTTTTAAATTTAATTATTTTTTTATTTAAAAACACTGTATGTCAATATTTGTAATGTATCTTTGTTCATTGCTATAAGTATTAAAATTCGTTTATATTCAATATACTTCGATTTATCTAATTTATTATAATTAAAGATTAGATTAAGTCGTCTAGTGATATGTTACATCCATTTGCAACTAGTATAAATTCATTTTGTAATTCCTGTTTTAACGTGACACCTGAAAATATGATGATAACAAATAAATTTGCTGCCTTTTCGAAAATTTGTATCGAAATTGTGAATAATTTTCATTACTCAAAATAACCATTTCATAAATTTACTGCATCCTTTATTGTCAATTTGATTATTTCATGTTAATATTTAAAAATAAACATTTGAAAGAATACCTGGAGTAATTACTTTTTTGAAAAATTAGATTCAGTAATGTCACTGCTTTGTATATCTTTTCTGGCTTAAATTCCTTATTGACAATTTTATAGTATTGGTAAACTGCATGTATATCTTCTGCGCTTCAGAGCAGCCAACATCCAATATTTACTCGTGATCCCGAGGAGTGGTTCGGGATGGTGTACAAACGGGTTCGTCTTCTCTGTGCAGAGGACCATATCTACGAGGGTTGGTTGGTAACAGTTGATCCCGTCACAGAGAGCATGGTTTTGTCTACAGATGACGTGCCCTCCCGTCTCGTTATAGTTGCCGGACATTCTATAGTTCGTACAGAGGTGTATATTTCAACAATTGCAAATCTGTTTTATAAATTGTTTATTTCTTATATTTGGAAATGTAATTAATTGTTTTGTGCGCATCTTTTCTCTTAGCCATTTGTTTCTGAGTTATTCTTGAAATAATTATTTATTAAACCATGAAAATATCATATTAAAGCATCAGTTTGATTTCAACTATTGTCGTACATTATTAGCTGTGCAGATTAAAGTAGATATCTAAGAGAATTACACTTTATTTCTGACAGATTTTGGGAGACGACTGTCCAGGATCGTTACGCAAAACACTCGATGCACTCACTGAAACCGACAATACAGACCTCTCACTGTCCTCCTTATCAAAAGAAGATCTTGCAGTCCGACGTCATAAAGTGCTCGACTGGCTCACACAACATAGACTTCCCAACAAAGAGTGCCCAGAATCTGGCGATCTATTCATAGCTGATGTAGTCACTATCAAACCACCCTATCAAGTCTCCTCTTGTATATCGTCCAATAGTGTTGTTCTTAATAAAATACAGACGCTGTTAGCTGCCATGCCTTTTGATACAGATACTAACTGCTTATCCAATGCTGTTCAAGAAACTTAGTCAATACGACTGCCTCAGTTTGCATTGGTTATTGTATATGAAAAATTGGAAATAGTGATTATGTAATTGATTATATATTGATCAATTTCCATAATGAACTGTTATTATTGTTATTACTATTCACTTATTGTCAATATTTCGAATATATTAACGACTAAATAGATGATAATCTCAGTGAAATATTATAGGTATTACTTTTAAAAATATATAATATATGATTGCTAGATATCCAAATAACCTATTAAGGCTTCCCATGAAACAAAAAATTTAAAGTTTTACATTTTAAAAATTAAAACATAAAATACCTAATTGTTCTGCTAAAAATAAAATCGACAAATTTTACAATAATATGTATTTGAATGTACTTAATTATGAGTCCAGAATGGCATTATCATATTTCCCTTCTCACTAACTGTAATTTTATATAATAGATACTTATGGTTTTGAAACCATATTAAATACCAAATTATTCCTCATTTGCAAGAAAAAAAATATAGTACCTACAATTAAACCAATGTGTTTTCTTAAAGCGGTGTATTACTTTTTATAAAACCTAAAAAAATTAGTAAAATGTACCTACAAAATTTTTTTATTATTAAGCGTGGCTCGAGGCCTGTATATAGGCATATTAAATATTTATATTGCCCTTAAAATCAAAAAGTATGCTAGAATAAGATCAGAAAAAAATTATTTCAATTGAATCAGTTTCCATAACTTACAAATTATACACTATAATAGTTTGCATTAAATTGTTTCGTAAGTATTGACCAGAATTATTTTAAAATATATAGGTAGGTACCTATACCACAGAATTTCCATAACAATATTTTTAATCCAGTAGATCTACATGAATTATATTTACTATTTCTGAATAATTACTAAGAAAACAAACAAATATGGTCTGAAATATTAGAATATAAACTTTTGAATATATTTTTTATTGATACACAGTTTTATCATAACTTAATATATAAATTTATTTATATCATTCAGTAAATTTTCTTTATATTATTTAATCTTAATGATATAATAATTAAAATAATGTATATATGTTATATGATAACTTCTAAAGAATGAAATAATAAAAATAAATATTGAATACCGTTTCACTTTATTTGACATATTTTTCATTGGTAAATTCAGTTTTATTGAAAACTGGTGCTATATTTATCGTGTCCCTGAAAAACCTAATTTTACTTTTAGATGTTATGGAAAAAAAGTAACTAAGAACAATGATGATTATATTGTATATATAACTTTTTTTTAAATATTAAGGGTATTAGAATAATATTATAATATTAATAAAATGATATTATGATAATATTAATAAACTATTAGTATTACTATAGTTTAAACAAAAAATATATTTACAAGTTGATTGTTTGTGCGAAATTTGTAATCATGTATCTTGACTACGATTGTGTATTTTATAGGACCAACATGAATCATAGAATATAGAAATATCAAGGACAAAGCTCGAAACTGATTAGGTAATATTTTGTATAGTATATTGTATAAATTATTTATTGTTCAATTAGTTTTTTTTCAAATTTTGAAAGGTTTTTAAATCTGATGCAAAAAAGCAATGTTTAACATTTTTTCCTTATATATTTACTAATTTTATTCTACAAAAATATTGCATACATATCAAATATATTGTATTAATTGTATAAACATTGTTTATATTAACATATTAATTGTAACTGTGTAATTGTGGCACATTAAACATACCAAGGACCTAACCTGAGAGGGAGAGGGGGGTAAAGCATAGGGCCCATGCTAACCCTTGAGCTTACCAATAAATAAATAAAATTATTTATGAGAAATATGCTTGGTAATAGGCCATTATTTTTGTAAAGTTCTTTTTTTTTACAAAACTTGAACCTTAAGCCTAAAATTATTAAAATATACATATAATATTATATCATTATATTTTATTTGCAGGATCTTAGTTAGGATTAGTCATGTGGGAAAACTTTAGAGGTCTTAAGACATAGCCCCAGCAGAGTTCAAGGACAAGGCCCATAGTAAGAGTTTAGAGAGGAGAAGTCCCCTAATTATTTTTTTCATTTTTAATATCATTTAAACAATTTAAAACACATTTTTATTTAAATAGAAAAGAATACATATATATATATGAATTCTTTTAATCAACTTCAAGCTAAAAGTATGTAAATCTGATGCCTCATAATTCCTCACCCTTATATTAGCAGTTGAGCAACATAAGTAAACTTATATAAACTTATAAAAAAATTATCAATCAATGTTGAAACATAATATATTGGATACCAATTAAATATAGTGTCCAGATTTTACAAACCAATCTATAGAGATCCATTTATGTGTTCTTATATGTAATTTTATAGGTTTAATGCAGAGCTATGTACCAATAAACACTTCATTAACATATTATAATATCTCTATATTTTGTGACTATTCAATATCCAGTTAAAAAGTTATATATTAAAAATAATTCCCTCTTTTTTAGAACACAGATAAACTTTCCATTTTATATTCAATAAAAAAACTTTATATATTATTATTTATTTATAGTAAGTTGATTAGGAATTTCATTCTTATAATTTTTTATAAAAGATTAAAGAATATATTTTAAATAGTTAAATATGATAATTTAGTGTTAATCTTAAATCTAAAATTAATCTTATCCTTATAAATATTAATTTCTACTCAAAGATATTCAAATATTTTTACATAAAGTCAGTTATAAAAATGATAGAATGTAGTTTAAACATTTTAATTTTATATAAACAAATGATATTACATTTAATTAAATAATGCATTATTAAATTTGTATTACATGTTAATAAAAAATTTAAATAAACTAAATTATGTATTTTATGTTTTTACACATCTTAGTTACTTACAATGAGTCACAGGTCAAAAGAGCTCCCAGGATTAAGAAATATGGATTTGTCTCTATTACAGGTTTGATACTTATATTTTATTTGATGCTTTATGTAACCTTTCTATTATATTTCTGTACTACTAGAATAAACTACTGAAGTATGTCTTGTTTTCTTCCAGGCTTCACCTACAGAGAGTAAAAGTTTTGCACAGTTCACCAGAGCTGAGAAAGATGCATTTAAGTTGTCTCTGAGAATACTTAAAGGTGAATTGTTTTGATTTCTAAAATTCATAAGTAAACTAATCATGAAAGAAATATATATGTTTTTGGAAAGAATTTACTGGATGTCCTGGTTAAATTACAAATCATGTATTCAAAATATAACTATGCACAGTGAAGATGTATAGGATAATAAAATAATGAAAATCAATATGAATTTCAAATAATAAACAAAACCAGTTTAATGATAACATATTAGACAAAGCCAGTTATAATAGGATCTTTACAAATGAAGATATATACTTGCTATACTTTTTTTTAGAAAGATTATGTGAATTGTGTAAAAGTAAGGAACAAAATAAATTATATACTGAATTGTTTGTGATCAAACATGCAAATTACAATTTGATTGACTCTTGAAGATCATGCTTATTTGGATGGCAGATACACAATTAGTCATGAAATATTCAAAATTGTTATAATAAATTACACTACAAGTATTTATTAAAATACATAATATTTAATATACTATGTGTTTCCACTGTTTCAGAACATTATAAGAATATTCATTGGACTATTTAAACAGATATGCAGGAATGGCTGCAGTTTCTCTGATTATTTACAAAAATTCTTTCAAAAAATTGTTCTCAAAAATAGAACTTGATGAGAATTGGCTTTTTTGAATATTAGTAAACATACTTTGTAAATAGAAAATTATATGTTTAGTAGACGGAATTTTTCTTTATTATAAGAAAAATTTTCTATTTGAGTTAATCAATAATCTCAAAAATCGATAAGTTAATTATAAATAACTTTTGAGGTACTTCAAATATTCACTGACGTTCAATTGTGTAAAAGTAAGACTTTGATAACTCTGCAGATGATGTTGAACTTATCAATAGACGACTTTCGGAACGAGCACTTGTGGGTCTATCCGACACCCGTTTAGACCAGGTAAAACGAGATCTGACCTTTGAGGTTTCCCAATTGGCCAATCAGGTACGTCGGTTGCAAGAATCTGAGGATGGACCCTTTTCTGTTGTCGAAAGATGTAATTCTCTCCAGAACACACTTCAGGATACGTGGGTTTCATTATTTCATAGTTACAAATTTAAATTTAACGAAAAAAGTACAATGTTTCAATAACACGTTTGATTTCAGTCGTCTTCAAATGAGCTCAGAAACAGACGGAATTCGCCAGAATGTTGAAAATTTACAGCACAAATTCAGTATGTTTAAGAATATAAAAGTGACTATTAACCAGAGTTATTTTTACCTTGAGAAGTTTTTAAAAATTGTTTGTTAATTTTCTAACTTTATCCACGTCTTATATTATTTGCAGCAAC
>JAUZNC010056840.1:0-51956 GCA_034780395.1 Vannuccia rotundouncinata | reverse complement strand
AGAAGCCAGATAGGTCACGTGAATCTCTCGACCAATCAGAAGACGAATTGGTTGGAATATACTCCTTTCCTACTACTCAACTTGTTGATCCGTCTATTTATATATCGAACAGCATTTTTAAATGACTATTATTAGCTCTAGACTCTGAAGCTTGTCTGATAAACATAACATTTTAGATATCGATATGGAGCGGGACACAATCACAAAGTATTATCCCGTCGTGTGCGCGCCTCATTGGCTATGTGCCAAAGTATATTCTATAGAACGTTGTCTCATTTGAACTAAATTTATATATCGGAAACATCCTTCAGTCTCCCGCAGCGTCGTTGTGCAATTCTACTTGCTTGACTTTCGAAATTAGGTTTTTCAATTAACTATTTTCAATCGATTTTTTTAATTTTCTTTTTTAAAAACAATTAATAATTGTCTCAAATTCGATATTAGATAATGCGATAATATTTCATTACTCTGGAAAAGAATCTCATTTCTCTATACACAATAAATAGATCTTGCCTGTTTTAATATTTGCTTTCCAGTAAATTATAATTGGATATCAATCGATCGAATATCAGATGGATGATATGTGATTTTTCGGAATAAAATGAAGGATATACCAGAGAAAAGTTATTTGTGTACATCCTAAGCAAGTCGAATATTATATAGTCACAAAAATTAATTTATTATAATAGATTACAATAGTACATGTAGTAATGTATAATAGCATTCAATAAAATATTGTTTTTGGCTTGTTTTAATATAATACACAGTATTGATTTCCCACAAAGAACACCATATCAGTAATAAAGGAAAAAGTTTGTCTTTGAAATAGTTTTTAATCAATCGGTATAATTTCATATAATATTTGAAACCTTACATTTATTTGCTCTTTTCAAACTGAATTCGAACAATGATCCCATTTTTATGTTATGCTGGTAAAGCTATGATACTGAATATTTTCCAAATAAATTAAAGTTTTGAACATGGAACAAACAATCTAACACTAGTTTAAAATAAAAAATACGTCGTTATCCTTTCAGATTTACGTCCAGACAAGAAAGTGAAAGAGTAAACAATAACACCGAATCCTTTGAAGCTTACTCCTTTCCGCCTGTTCAATTCAGTAATTCTGGCATGATGCTGGAACTGTCCCTAAAAGCTCGCAACTTTGGTGCTTCCTCAATGCCATCACTGTCCTGCCAACTCTGTTACAGTAGCAACAATACCTTCGTCCACCCTCACCAGCAGCCAAAGACTCACACCTCCAACCCCGCCACAACAACACGAAGCAAACGCCCTATGAGTATTTTCAAGTCCGCCTCCACCTCTAAAATGTGTAAAAAGTCGTCCTCAGACCAGGAGCATCGCTCCCTGTCGCCCAGTGCCCATCGAAAGAATGGGCTCGATGAAGAGAACAAATCAAATAACAAGTCCAGCGACTGCGAAGCCAAAGTTCGCCGAAAGAAAACCATCTCCGAGTCCCGTAGCTTCCATCTGCCGCTGAACACGGTGCCCTACAAGCAGACAATGGTGAGCCCAATGGTTCTCTACGCAGATGCTGCCGTTGAACTCTGCGCTCCTCAGCGGCGCAAGTATGTCGGCTCTCGTGCCCTCCGAATGTCGTCGTCAGTGGGGCGGCCTGCGACTGTCGCTACCAACACTTCCACGATCGACGCCACGTCTGCTCGTTCGAAGAAAGACTTGACCCCCTTCCCCAAGAAGGCCAACCTCGATGAGGTCATATCGGAATTTGAGCAGTTGGCGGCATCGGTGGACCAGCAGAACAACAACAATGGTAGCAGCGAGGCCCCAATATCCACCTCCTCATACGCGAAGGAAGAAACGGGTAAACAATGCAGGAATATTCTTATTCTTAAAATATTGTATGCTGGCTACATGTATGTTTGGCTGGCTACATAATTTACTTTGAAATATCTATTTCATAAAACCTATACTATTCTTATCTTCGTAAATAGAACAACGAAATTTGAGTGCTTTAAGTTCATCGGAAATTAATAATTTATTACAAAATCAACACAAAAAATGCATCAATCATATTCTTCCAAACAGGGAATACTTTAATAATTTCAATCGATTATTAAATAGATTATTATTATTATAGTAGTAGTCCCTGCTCCCAATATTATAATAATTCACGATAAGTTTAACTATACGTGTTTTAATTTAAAATTTAACTGTTTAAAAAATGGATTTGGACGAAATTTTATAGTCCAACCAGAAAATTGAATGTAGAATGAGGTACTCTCTAAATCGTATCATAAGAGAGTTTCTAGAACATCGTCTTCTAAATCAGTTTCATAATAAAGTGCATTTTTATGATTTCCATCAACTAGGTATGAACTAAAATATCACCAATAATCATTACATTTACTGACATTCCATCGCATTATTGAATAAATGCATTAACAATTGTTGTATGTATGTTTTAAATAGGTTTTATATACAAGCATTTTCCGTTATTTAATAATAGGAACAAATTTAAAATCAATTAGAATTTTCTTTATGTAACAAATAATTGAATACAAATGCAGAAATAGATGCTGAATAATTTAGACATTTACTATAAAATTAGTAGGCCTATAAAATAAGTATGTTTTGCTTTAAATTATTTAGATTTTCTATTTCAAAAAAAATCTCTGCATTGATTTTGTTCAGTATATCCACAATTTTATTTGTACGAAGGAATTTAATTTTGTTTTAAGCGTTAGCAATATATATATATCCATCTTAGAATTTTAGAATGCGCATTATTTGTACCAACAGACAAGTGTAAAGAAGAGGTACCAACACTAAGTTTAGAGTTCAGTCAAAAGAAAAAGCTTCCTCGTGACCAACGATTGGATCGGACAGTTCTTCACAGATCACGACCTCGATGTACTGAAGAAAATTTTCACTGGAGAACGAAACTCCCACTACAGTCTAGTCCGGTAAGTGTATTTTTGGCCCACATTTATTCAAAAGAATCTTTCAATTAAAAACTGTTCACCTTCCCCTGTGTTACATTTCAGGTTCCTTTAAAGAGAAATTCGAGCGGCAAGTTTGACACCGATCCTGACTGTTCAATGCCAAAGTTGAAGTCAGCCCGAAGGTAATGTTTTTCGGATATTTTGATTTCATTAAAAAAATATCGTAAAAATTGAAAATTTTATTTTTTGTTACTTTTTATATTTTTGTAAGTATTTTTTATAGACGAACACACAGCTTTCGCTTAGTCTAGGTAATTATTGATATTGAAACATTATTCTGTAAACATTTTACACGATAACATAATAACAACAACGATAAGTGAAACAAATCAAAAAGAGACTTGGCATTCCGCCAAATTAACCTAACTACCTACAATAGCAACGCCGTTGGCAAGTAGATAAAATTTTGTTTTTCTCGTCTCAAAATGCAATCCTTACTTACGAATTTTCTGTTGAAATTATCCAACAAGACGAAAAAGGAAAATGGGTTTATTAAATAATAATCATTCTATAATTTAATTTAATATAATTATTTAATTAATTTAATTATTTAACAGCTGTTTCATATATGTATATAGAATATCGTTATTGATTTCAGTAGCTCTTTAGTTTCTTTATATCAATCATATAGAAAGATAAATTATACAAATATCGTTTATTATCGTATCGATCACATATTTTTTGTCTGTTACAAAATATGATTCAAGATTCAATTAAAATGATCTCGAGCCGTATTTTCAAAGCTACTTTTCACAAAGTTTGGAAAATACCACTTAAAATCCTACTTCACTTTCACTTACACTTAAGTTAAGTGAGTTTTGAAAATATGGCTCCAGTCCTTGCCTTGCATATTCTTATCGAGACATTCAATCGATCTCATTTATTCATCTACTTTTAATTAGTAACTATTCTATTTATATTTAATAATGTTTTGCCGTTTATTTCAGATAAAAATCTTAAGGAACCACTTTTATTATACAACATAATTATTGTTTTATTTTTTCCTTCGGTACGCATTTATAATCAGCGAAATGAATTCACTAAAGATTATAAAGCCATTATATAGTTGATAGATTTCTACCCATAACGGTTTTAACTATGCGATTGGAACAGTCTGTAAATATATATTGATTACTTGTCAAACGTGTTTAATTCTTTAATGTGCTTTATGAATTTGTTGAACAATAAAAAAATGACAAGTAATCAAATGTTTTAATATCGAATGTAAGTAAATAAAGAGAATTATATGATATATATTTCTATTACCTAAAACGTCGTAAATAATATATTGCGTGTTTAGTAAAATATGTATACTATGTAACTATATGCAATTTTTATCAAAGGGCTTCACTCGTTAATTCAACTGAATAAGAAATACTTCCTTCCATTTTAATTTAAAAAAACTATAACACAGTTTAAAAGTCGATATTTATTGAAGGGATTTCGATATTTAATCAATAATTTATTATATTATTTATCCTGTTTGACGCAATTTTATTTTTGCAAATTTATAATTGACGAATATTTCCTTTAGATATATTTCTTCAATACCTTAATTATCAAACTTCTAAACTTGCTTCAATGAATTTATCATAGATGTTATGAAATATTTTTAAAATTCTGAAATATTATTCTATATAATAGTTGTGAAATTTATTTCTGTCTTCAAACTACAATAATTTTAAACTTATAAAATATTCAAATTTAACTCTTTTTGAAAAAAAATCGATTATACATTGTGTCCTATTATGATGTTCAAACTTTGTGTTCTATAATTTCTAAGTCTCATTTTCCCTAATTCAGTGCTCTTTGCTTCTCTCAAACGGATGAGGATCTAGATCTCTCGAATAAGCTGACGAGTTCCAGTGCTCCGGCCACCGCCACCTCTTCATCGAACAGTTTGCTGGTCAACTTCGAGGTATGACTCCTTCGCAGACGACATTTTTCTATTTTGAAAACGCATATCTAAAATTATAATTCCGGCTATATACTACCAGCTTGTTTATTTAAATTTTTTTATATAATTAACTTTTTTCAAAAGTTAGCATAGAACTATGTCAATATAAAAAAATTCCAAAATAATAATTGTACAGAAGAATATGAAATTTTAAAACTGAATTTGTATAATAATGATTTTAGAATTATATTTCTTTAAATTTATAATTTCTTTATGCTTCCATTTTACGACAGCATGGTTGTATTTCATGATATTTTAATGTTAGTCAATCAAAAATTATTCTAGTTGTATAGTTTATAATGTATAATTTCACTTTGTATTATTAATTCCGTTGTTTAATTAAGTATTGATTGCATATTGTTGTAGTTGATTTTGACAGATTAATAGTTTATGGTTTTAATCACTTCATTAACACAATGGAAAGATCGACACATCAATCAGAAAAAGTTGACAAATTCATTCGTCGCTGAAATTCCGCATATTTTTAATCTTTGCAAATTAATCAGGAGATGTGTTTAAATAATGTAACTGTTTATCTTAGAGTGTGCTCTCTCTACCTGCATGCATAACCCTAATCTATGAGATCTGTCTTTTATGCCATTTAGAGATGCAGCTGTTTGGGTAATCTCAGCACATATGTGTGTACTTGTGTTGTGCATTGTGGGCTTCTACCAAGGGGTCATGATTGTCGTCGCTTTGTTATGGACGTTCTGTAATGACGTTGATTGATTAGAATTATTCATTATATTTTAGGGTGAAACCTGTGTTCAAATTCTTATTATCCATGTGAAACAAGTTTTTAATGGGAACATTTGTAATAATCATTGTTTATTCATAAAATTAGATTTATTGGCAAATATCTTGCATTTATAATATTCAACATTACGTTTCATTTCACTTCTATACCTATTCATACACACATATTATGCAAATATTTGTTCATATCGATTCACTATCTATTAGAATATTTAACAAGTAATCATCAATATTTCCAACATCATAATATCCGTTCTCACAACCCATTTAACAGATACTATCTGTCCACTAATTTGGTGGGAAAAATTCTTTACAACCGTTGTTGTCGGGAATTTATCGTTTCCATTTGAACTTGATCATCTATTCTAAATCCAGAAGAACAATTCTGATAATTGTTAAAGAAATTTCTACTTTATACAGGTCCTATTTTATCGTTTAAAATATAAGTAACAATTAAGTAATATGTCGTTAATATTGTATAAATTCAAACATCAATTTACACCTGCACCATTCATGTCATTTCTATACGAAGAGTCATTCCTACATCCCTGGCAGGAAAGTATGCTAAACAGTCGCATCCAACCGGTGGGAATAGTGGACGGTTTCTTCCTCGAGATTGGTGCCAGCGGGGCCTTTTGTCCACCCCATCTTCGCCTACCCATGAACGCATACTTCTTCCATCTGTCCGAGGACAACGCTCCAAGCCCTTATCTGGGCCACGTCGATCTCACCCGATTGGACAGTAAGCGAGGCTATCATCTGCCGAAGAAGGGTTCACTTCAGGTAAGAGGTTAAAATATCATGCAACGATATGTCATTATAATATAGAAGTCATGGAATGTCGTGTATTTTCAATATGAAAGTTTGGATGCGGTAAATTTAATTATACGATACATAATATTTCTTCGAAATAGTGTTATAGAGGACGAATCTGTTTTGCACCATATGAACATAATTATTGTTACATGTTTTACTTCAGAAATGACAATTTCTTTATTAACATAAATTTAGAATTGTTTCTATATTGGAATTTTCTCATAATGAATCATCAAATATTTGATCTGTCAGCTTTAAAATATAGACAAATGTGTCACCGCTTTAGTAATTTTAAGAAGTCCCATTTTAAGCAAGCATTTAGATTTAGGCAGATGATATCCGCCTCAA
Source organism: Vannuccia rotundouncinata (assembly GCA_034780395.1). Taxonomy (NCBI): domain Eukaryota; kingdom Metazoa; phylum Platyhelminthes; order Proseriata; family Coelogynoporidae; genus Vannuccia; species Vannuccia rotundouncinata. Next base: position 45,095 of record JAUZNC010056840.1, on the reverse strand, counting down.
AATGTGCTCTTTTGTCCACTTCCTTTTATAGAAAATCGATACTTTAGGGATTGCTTGACATTCTTAATTTATGCAATACTTATTTCACTGTTTTATAACAGACGGTCTAACTAGTTAACTATTGCTAGATACAATTTTATTTTATTTTTTATCACCTAAAACGACACCTAATTAACACCTATTAGAATATATAATTTGCAAAGCTCTCGTGTCTATACTTAAACTAATTATTCGCTATGATGTGTTCATTTCATTGATTGATATAAATATTCCACATAATTACTTAACTATTTTCCATTCCAAGGAATGTTCATATCTTGTTCATTTCATTCCAAAGAATATGTCACATATCTTAATCACATACCATATGATGAATTGGTGAGTTTGTCTTTAAATATTTGACTCAGTTAAGTTTTGGTTTTTTATAATAGGATTCACAGTATTTATTCCATCTGTTATTTATAATAGTTTGCTCGAATTTAATTGACGCCGCATCGAATATTGTGATTTTATTCGATCAGTCCTTCCTTCCAGACAGACACACGGAAAAGACAGAAAGTATTTTCCGTATCTCGTAGTAGTATACAGGGATGAGGCGGGCGAGAGAGGGAGTGTTAAGGAATGAAAATAGCGGTGTAGAAGCCTCAGAATTGCAGCAGATTGAATCGTTACCCTTGATAAATCGACGTCTGAGAACTTGGCATCGATTTATCTCGGCTAAAGTTTTTTGGCGAGTCTATAGGAGGAATCAGAGTGTGTTGTTGCGTGTATAATAAGTAGTACCACGGCAAGTATTATTATTTGGCATGTGGAATGTTTGAGGTTTTTGTGTCTCTCCCTACAGTTACTTGATCAAAGATGTTATTGTTGTTTAAAAGTACCTTTTAGGATTTTCATTGAATCTTATCTAACCGAGAATCACTCAGATGAGAAGGAAATGTTATTACAAGCTGCACGATACTCTCAAAAATACTTTTAAATCGATGTCTCTAATTGACTACATTATAATTGACATTTTTAACTCAATCATAATCGAAGATCAACAAATGAATATCTAAATGACAATTGTTATATGAGAAATACTTACTTTAGTTAGTTTAAACAATTTATAAATTTATAAACAATTTATTAAACAAATACTCTGTTTGTTCATATATAGTGTATTATATTTCTATTGAGGGTTGTAATGTTTTATTAATAAATCAATTTTTATTGGGAAATATATTGATGATATAGAATCACTTCAGCTAAAATTAAACTTTATAGAAAAGATTATTCTGGAATAATAAAACACCTTTACTCTATCAAAATTGCTAATAGAATAAATAGCAATTTGTAGTTTACCATATAAACGTTTTCTTCATTCTATGTCGCCCAAATGTTATGTATCCAATTTATAAAATCATGTTTTTAGATACTACAGATTGTACGGCATTTGTATAATTCTATTCAACATTTAGCTAACTCTATTAAACCTATACATAACTCTATTAAACCTTTAGCTAACTCTATTCACACTTTAACTAACTCTATTCACCCTTTAGCTAACTGTATTAAACCTTTAGCTAACTCTATTCAACCTTTAGCTAACTCTATTCAACCTTTAGCTAACTCTTTTCAACCTTTAGCTAACTCTATTCAACCTTTAGCTAACTCTATTCAACCTTTAGCTAACTCTTTTCAACCTTTAGCAAACTCTATTCAACCTTTAGCTAACTCTATTCAACCTTTAGCTAACTCTATTCAACCTTTAGCTAACTTTATTCAAATTTTAGGCTAACTCTATTCAACCTTTAGCTAAGTCTTTTTAACTTTTAGCTAACTCTATTCAACCTTTAGCTAACTCTTTTCAACATTTAGCTAACTCTATTCAACCTTTAGCTAACTCTATTCAACATTTAGCCAATTTTGTTCAAACTTTAGATACTTCTATTAATCCTTTAGCTCACACTTTTCAACCCGAGTGGCGCCGTACTCAAGATGTTTGTTGTCCTCTACGATCTATCTGACATGCCTGCCAGTTCCCAAACTTTTCTCCGTCAACGCACTGTCTACATGCCTGTCTCCATGGCGACCATGAGTCCCGCCCATACCTCAGCTGCCGCCTGCACCAATACAGCCTCTACTGCCGCCACTTCTACCGTTGCAGGTCATAACTGGTGTTTCGCATCAACATTGTCCGCAGGAAGTGGTGGTAATATCCCCCCCGGGTGGGGATATGGCAGGAGCACAAATGATTTACCAGCCTACCTTCGGTATCTGGTTCATCTTAGGTAACTTAGAGATAGTTTGTTTTTCAAAATTGAAACAGACTGCAATTTTATTGATCACACCAACAAACTGTTTTTGGAAATTATAATTTTAAAATATTCCTTATATCTGTCATATATTAAATAATATATTTTATCGGTTGTTCAGATGCAATATTTAAAAAATCGTAATTTAAAATTTATTGATTTTTGTTTCTTTGTATAAGGGTAAATATGGATTTTATATATTTGTTGTACTTAATAAAATCAATGTGAGCAATCCAATCAAAATTTGTATCCAATATTTTTTTGTATCACATTTCAGGTTTCATACGACGAAGTCAGGGAAACTTTATCTACACACTGATATGCGTCTTATCTTCTCCCGAGATAAGTTTGAATTTGATCCCCGATTGGCGACTTATGAACTTAGGTCATTTGTTGAGGCCCCCCAAAATCCACGCTACTCTCCAAAGAAGTAGCTTCCTGCGTACAATACACCTCAATATCTATACAATCAAACCTTTCTGTCGAATCTTGGTTGTGTTGTGTTTTAAAAGGGGCTAAAAACACAAGTTGCTTTTCAAAAAATTAACCAAAGGTTTAAACTATTTTACTAAAAGGTTTTGGGTTTTATAATCTTTCAAGAGATTAACACAGTCTTTTCAAATCAACTGCATTTGCGATAGACCTAACGAATTTTTTTTTTAAAAGATTATAAAATAGATTATTGTTCCAAATTTATAGGTTTTCTCTGAGAAAATAAAAACTTACTTATTAATTAGGATACTTTTTATTAGTTCAGCGTCATACTGATACATTTATTAAATATTCTATTGTATTTAAAATACATTTTAATAATGTGCAGTTTCCTGGTTTGAGCTTTAATGCAAACTTTTATCAATTACCTCAACCCAGTCATGTGTATTATTTGTTTGACTTTCTTTTATTCGTATTATATATTACTCATATATGCCTACTTATATTTACACACTGTCTTTCTCTACGCCCAATTTCAACCACTATACACAAAGTTTGACATACATGAAACCTCATTATCATATTTTATAAACGAGATTTGGTTTAGTGCATTTTGAATGATTAACAAATGTCAATTTTATTTAAGAATTTGCGTTAATGTAAGCTGCAGTAATTAGAATTTAATAACGACCTAAATCCCACTGCTCCTCCCTGTCTGTCTTTAATATGACATATCGATTTTTAATTTCACAGAATATTTGGAATGGTATTATATAAATTTATCATTTTTTTCTAAAATTAATGAACTTTCGATTGATAGCTTAATTTTATTACATTTGAAATACTTCTAAAAATAGAGAAGAGTGGAGTGTTATTTCTAAATTTAATTGCATACAAATTCTTCCCCGTTCTTTCAAGTTACACTGAATTATTCTTAAGTACTTTAACTAATCCAGCGGAGCTATTTATGTTTAATTCAACTCCTGGCTGTCTTTCTTTATTTCATATTCTTATATTTTCCATGCGAGGATGAAATTCTTCACGATTTTACTGAAGTTGTGTAAAAATTGTTATTGTATAGATATTTTATCAAACTTTAACTGAAGCAGATTCCTAATGTAGAAAAGAAAAGGCTATTTTCTTGAGTTTCTTAAGTTATTTGCAATTAAAGTTAACTGTTCCGGGACAGTTTTCGTTAGTTGCCTTTCTATTTTTAGTCGAAGGCTTATTTTTTCAGTTAATGCATTTTTCGATACTCTATATTATTATTTAATGTGCTGTTATTGAACAGTATTCTACTGTATTGATTGTTCGTTTTGTTAACCATTATATTATCAAAATTGTTTCAATTATTCAAATGTTTCAACTAAATATTGCATCAAAAAAATTCAAACTAATATTTTTACATAACATTTAGTTAATGTTATTAAAACTACATAATTTTTCCCTATATAAAACTGATACTACTCACTTAATAAATAGTAGTCATAAAGAATTCACTATTTTACGATTTTAATTATCAAGAGTGTTTGTTTGAAATGGTTGTAAAAGCTTTTTGTTATTTTCTTTTCTACAACAATTTAAATGTATTCATTGAAACAAAAATTCAATTTTTCAAAGTAAAAAATATTATTCTACTCCTAACTGCACTACTATTTATAATTCTGTACTACTTTTAGGACGATTATTTATTAAGCTGTTGTTGTTTATATAATTATTTTATGTTTTGGTGTTATTATAGTATACATATTATAAAATATAATTGACTTAATTAGTATTGTTATTTCAATGAAAATGTCTATTTATGTAATGTCCGTATATTCAATTTATTTTTTGAGTCTATTCCTTCAATCAGAATATTTCGGATCATATTTATTATTGAAATTATTGTAGCATATGTTTATAATTAAGATTTTTGAAATTCTAACCTTTTAAAACAAATGAATTTTCTTTCTATTAATAACAAATATATAATTTTTTCTGGTATATGAATGATATGTTTGCCAAGCCCATATTCTCTCCACCATGGTATGCGTTCTTTAAATGTTACACAAAATTTACTAAGATTGAGATTTAATGTTTAAATCAAAGTAAATATAGTCTTAATTATAAATAACCTATAGATTTTTTGCATACAAAATATTTAAATGTTGCTATTAATCCTATTTTATCACATTTAATCGTGTATTTAATAAAGTATTTAATCATACTTTAAGTACGTCCCTGATCATATAATACCTAGTAACATAAATACCAACCAATAAATATATTTGTTAGAAGCAATTTATTTGTTAGAAGTGTCATTTCAAATTATGAATAAATACAGAAAAAAATTAAGAAATCGGATTAAAAATACAATAATTTCAGGTTTAGTGGAATATTTTCCAGATAAATTATAAATGAGTGTCAGATTGAACATTAACAACAGTGTTTTCCTTTTGTTGAAGACCTAAGCCGTTAGGATCGCTAAATCCATCGTTATCATGGCTGTTAGTTTGAGTCCTAGGTTCAGCATTGGCTCTATTCTGTTGATCAAAGGGTAATATCCAGAACTTGCGATCGTCATATACAGACTTATCAGGCTGGTTAAGGCATGGAATACGAAGTATACCTCCTGTGATAAGACCACCCACGGCAGCTATTCCTATTGTGACGGCCAAGGCAGCCAACTGGAAACATGCTTGAATACCAGCACTCCTGCCAAGTCCTTTGTTGGCGGGAATTGAAGTTGTACCTCCGTACCTCATTGTGTAGTAAAACGTGGTCGCTTGTTTAGGAACCATAGCGGGGAAGGTTTGATATAGGGTGTCTCCGTACAGCTGTTAAATTGTGAAAATAAAATTTTTGGACATTTTATTTTTATTGGAAACTAATTTTTCATCGATAGTTTACAGGAATTAAATTGGATAATTTATCAACTTGATTTTTTTATAAACTATAAGTCAAAACTAATAGGATTTTTAATATGAAAATGACCGATTATGCAATTAGTTACGAGTGGTGGTCAATAAGTTCGTGGAACAATTTATAGGGTGTCCGGAAAGGTATTGTGTTTTTTAATTAATTTTTATTATTCCCAGCTATCGATGCATTGTAAAAGATATGTTGCCGACGAATACCGTCCTCGTCGGAAGGATTGGAGTTCTTTTGAAAATAACCCAATCCGTCCGACGAATTGCTTTCCTGATAATAGAATGCAATCCGTCCGACTATAGTATGGTATTCGTCGGGGGAACGCAATTCGTCGCCAAAGATATAAATCTACACTACATCTATGGCACAACTATGTATAATGATATTATTAATACAGGGTGGCGCGTAGAGGGGTACCATATTTTCTGAACGATCATAACAAAGAAAACAGAGTAGTAATATGCAATGATTTGTCAAAATGTTCTACTAGGGGTAAGACTTTTCGTGACGAGAAATGGATTTATTTCATCAATTTTCCTTCTGGAAGTGCAGAAAAGTGCTGTGTAAAGTACCTGTTGATTGAGCAGGTGATAGGGCACAATTGGTTAGAAAATCTGAGAAGAAAATTTCTTCAACTGAGCAGAAATTTAACAAAAAATTTGGAGAACTGCAAACTCATTGCATCAATGTTATAGCTGCCCTTGGTTGCAATTTGTAAATATTTGGACTTAATTCCATTTGATATTGCATGTATTCGGAGCTAAATAATGATTTATATTATCATTCATGTTTTGTGTTTATCTTATTATCATTATACTGTGAGTAATTATTTGTTATATACATATAGTGAGTAAAACGATTTAATAAAAAGCGTAATACCTTTCCAGACACCCTATAAAAGATAAACTATTTCAATTGTGGCAATCGATATCAATTACCTACATCTTAAATTACAGTAAATCATCTAAGATATTGGTAAAAGTCGAAATTTAATATCTGCGGCACTTCAGGGGAATTAATCCTTGAAATTTTACACATATCTTAGATGATCAAGCATGTAATCAGTTAAGGACAACGGTAACAGTTAACCCTACATGGACGGGCGTGACAGCAGTTGGCACGTTGTAGGAAAATTGCATATGCACTCCGGGCGTCCCACATGTTGTCACACAAGTTTAATTTCAAATTAATAGGACTAAATTAATTTAGTATATTTAAGTTAAATTAGTCAAATCCAAATGAATCTTTTAATGAATTTAATTAAATAATCAACAACTATAATGTGTATATATAATAACAAAATATCTGGATAAAGTATTATTTTAATTAAATAAGAAGGATAAATAATGTTTTTCTCAGATAATATTTTTTATAATATAAATTCAACCATTTGGTGCAAAAAATCGTTATCTAAATACTCGAAGCAAATTACTTTACATATATTAGGTGACGTTATAACAGCAAACCACAGCACCCATTCATATAAGAGTGGTAGCCGCCCACTTTAATATGTATATGTATAAAAGTAGTTCGCTTTGAGTCTTCTAATCTCCTTTCTATATTATGTTATTGTCATTTATATGAGTATATAACACAAAAACAAACTGTTCTTTTGTTTTTAGTATATACCATCGCTCCTATTTTTTATTTTGATTGAATTTGTAGGAATTAAGTGGAAAATTAATTACTTGGCCGTGTATTTATCTATATTTATCGATCTGTGGTGAAAAAACTTTATTTAACGTTTTTTTAAATATGTAGACAATTAAAGCTAAAGAAAGGAAAGATGGTTATATAGGCAGCAATTATAATAAACTTGAAATATTGTTATATAATTCCTAATTTTTTCTAATAAAAATATTATTATTATGAAGGATTAGTCTTCAACCTCGACTTCAATAAAATATAAATAAATAATAAATATGGGTAATTGGTTGAAACTGTTTACTTACTTATAACTTTTAGTTAAAAAAATATATCTGTGTAAATTAATCTGTATATCAGAGATTTTATGAAAATTATCTTTTGGCATACTATGCATGATTTAAAAAAATTAGACTATTCTTTTTTTATTTAAATGATTCTTTTAATTTTTGTGAGTCATGCTTATTATGTATAATTTTTAAATTGTGACATTTATTTTTGCATTCTAACCTGATGAGTAGCCATCGCACAAGCGACACAGCTGGCCAAAGCTGCAATTATTCCAGGAATGCCATGGAGATTGTTTACCCCACATGTATCATGGAATTTGAGCTTGTTAAGTTTCGGTGTTATATAACGAAAACCCAAAGTGCTGATTGTACCAGCGATGATACCTGTTAAGACAAAAATCGTACATTTTCTCATGTTAAATCAGGTTATCTTTCAACATTTTTATATATTTTATAAGAAGATATTTAAAATTTTCGGTAAATAATAAATGCACTGGAATTTAACATTATATATAGTCAGAGAGCTCTGAATTTGACTTGCATATTTAATATAGAGAATGACCTGACCTTCTTATAAGATAATATAAATTCCATAAAGTTCACTTTAGTCCATTTTCATATTAGTGAAAGTGTTAAACGCAAATATAGAGGTTATCAAATATGTTGCTGCTTACGTCATGAGGCCTAACGTATTGTTGTAGACAAATAAATATGTGCCTTGATAAACTGCAGGTCACGGACATGCTTGATTAATTGGGTGTTAATTAAAAGTATTGTCAGCCTATATGTAGGTGAGGGCTATGCGATCAACACAAAATTCCTATGTGTCAGCAAAATACTATTCATTCCACTTTCTTTTTAATATGCACGCACAACGATGTAGTAAGCACACCACACAAGAAGATTCTAATCTATATTGACAGCAGCCTTTCAAACAATAAGTCATTAAATGATTAATTAACTTGGTTCTGAAAATATTATTTAAGCATATATCACAGAGTACTGACAAAGTACGTTTATGTCAATTCAAATTTGTATTGTTTTTTTTTACAATTTCTTACAAGCTCAAACTTATTATCTATAATCACGCTCAGCGGTCTCTGCTTTGGCATACATATTATATAGTGAAATAAATGTTTTACAAGATAGGAAAGTAGAATATATATATAGAACTAAATTTATCCATTCGATTTAGTTACGATAATTCCTTCATTAAACATTCAAATATTAACACAATTAAAAAAACTTATAAATATAATTAAAATATATTTAACATTCTATATTGTAACATTTGTATTGTCCTCTTAAGGGGGTATTCACGTAGCTCAAATAGCTACCAAAGCATATCATTTCATTTTTAATATACAAATTTATACAAAAAATACTTTTTAGTTATAAATATTGGTACCAACTGAAGTAATTATTATGAAAAGTTCGTACATTATAATTTGATATAACAATGTATTGTATTTTTTAAATGTGAAAAAAATTTGATAATTTCATTATTTAAATATATAGAGTTATAATTTTATATTAATGATTAATGAATGATTATAATAATGATACAAACATTTAAAATGATTCTTTGGCGACTTATTTCATGAAAATTTAATAAAGTGGATAATAAAATTCGTAAAAATTATACTTGCCAATTAAAAGGGCACCCCAAGGATGAATCATAAGGTCTGCAGTAGCTCCCACTCCAACCCCTCCAGCCAACGTCGCATTTTGTATATAGTCCATGTAGAACTTACCCCGTGGCTTCTCCTCCCTACCCTGGACAGTGGTAGCCCCTTCTCGGGGGGGTAGCAATCCAGCTACAGCAAAAGTGGCAAAAGTACTTCCACACAGTCCGATAACGGTGTTGAGAACAGCTCTATGCTGACTATCCCCGGGAGCACCTGCCGAATTGAAACTGGGCCAGTACACCCAGAGAATCAGAGTGCCCAGCATGGCGAAGACATCAGAGTGGTACATTGATTGCTCCTTTTCGTGTTCATGCATTTCTTTCTTTGTAATAATGAGACTGCAGAAGAGTCCAAAAATTGCGCCAAATGTATGCACGAAAATCGAATCCCCCATGTCAATCGCGAATAGCAGTTTCCGCCCAATGTATTCGTTAACTGTAATACAAACGACTTCAATCACACTGAAGAAAATCATCTGAAGTGGACTAGTCTTTCCAAGAACTGCTCCGAATGATATAAGAACTGCAGCGACAGTAAATTCAGCTCCGAGCAGACTTTCGTTGCTTAAAATAATCTTGCCATGTTCAAGATGAAAAGCCCCACCAATTATGACTGCCCATTGGATGACCAGAACACTAAGGAAGAAGTTGATACCAACGCTGCTGAAGCTGTACCGATACAAGAAGGTCATGAGAAAGCCAAATCCAATGAACATCATGTTTTGAACGTCTTGAAAAAACGGGTTGATCACCCGAACGGGGTTGCTTAGTATGTCTTTAATATCCTTCTGCTCCAGTTCGCCCGTAGAGTTGCCATTATACCTAGCATTCGAATGTTCGCCATATTCCACTAAAAAGCCGAATATGATAAGAAATACAATTTGACAGATTATGGCAGTAATGCTAAATTTAATTCCTCTGTGACATGGCATATTTTCTTGTTAAGAAATGAAAAGTGATTCAATTGAGTCGGTATCAGTATATATATATATATATTCACTATATTCTCAAAGGATGGCATAATTGTATTACGGCATGAATAGTCTTTTGTTCACTTCAAAGCTTATTACAATCAACCGGCCAATTAGCAGTTGAGACAATTAATTCATCAACATAATTAAACTTGATTGATTAATATCTTAATTAAATTATAAGATCTCTCTATTTGCACAATATAGGCAATTCTTGAAGAATATCTTAATACGTTTATTTTTGTAATTAATATATATAAATTTTAATTGTAGTTTTACTTCAAGCTTTATACAAACGATATATTGCATCTTGGCATAACATTTAGGCGCTATTTTTTTAATATTCTGTATATAAATATTATAAGTGTGTTTGTTGAGCTCTAAAATCGTTGGAGATTTTACATGGAAACAATTCTTTTTATTAAATCTAAGGAAAGTATAATGGTGGCTCGTTTTATTTAAATATTTGGAACACAATAAGAACCGTTTTCATCTCTTTTTAAATATTTTATAAAATATTTCTTCGTTCAGCCCAATTTCCTTTTTCTGCGGTGGATGGTCCATCATTTCTCGTAGTTTTCCTCTTAAGGACATTTTTTGAAAAAAAGATATCTATTCAAATTTCAAAAGAACATGTATGCTAAAATACAACAAAAGTTCTCAGTAAACCAAATATATGCGGTTGCAAATACAAACTGCAAGCAATATATAAAATAATGTGATACTGTTAATCATAGTTATAGTAACTAAGTATAGATATATAAATAAAAGTTAATAAACCTATTAAGTAAACCTATTGATAAACCTATTAAGTAGGTAATGATTAAATTATTACAAAGATAAGACAAATTCAAAACAATCATAACAAATTCTGTAAACCCTGTGTGATCATCGTCTTTAATTTAGAATTTAATGAATCGGTTTATATCAGGAATTACCATATTTATGAGATCAATTTAGGTATAATAAACTTTTCGAAAACTATATAAAATTCCATAGCATAGTATCATCTTAAATATGCTAAAAGATTTTATACTTAAATATTAAATATTATATGCTATACGATACATTCTCGAAATCACTGGTAAAAATCAAAGACACTGAAAATAGTGTATTATATATATATAAAAATTATTTATTTTTTTTCAATCTATTATTTTTTTCTTGTGTAATTATCTTTTTCAGTTCGGTATTATAATGATGAACATTATTTTTGCACTGTAACAAACATGTACACTATAAAGCTACTAAAGCTACGTAATAGTATATATAGGATTTCATTTATTTATTAATACACAAATATGACAAAATCCCATTTCTTGATTGCTAAAATCGCTGATATTATTCAAGCCGACATTTTTTTATGCGTGGTCTACATATGCCTACATATTTCTATATATAAGGGCCTCTTCATCCAGATCGTTCTACACTGCCTGTGACTGGTACATCACAAACTTCTGATTCTTCGGCTCCTCTTCATCCAGATCGTTGTACACTGCCTGTGACTGATTCATCACAAACATCTGATTCTTCGGCGCCTCATCCCGGTAATCCAATCTCTTCTGCATCTGCAACTTCACACATAATTCTAATGACTTCATACCACCCAGCAATTGGAACTAATTTACCCAGTCGTCAACTGTTTCATCCACATTGGTGTGACACCTGAAAGTGGCTGCATTATGAAGTAGCATCTGATAAAGTATTTTTTCATTTGTGTTTTCGTAGTGCATCTGAAGGACTATAACTGGTAGAATTTGGCAATATCCAAAGTCCTTTTGTATCTATAACTGGACCGCAACGCAGAACCATTTTCTCATTGACTTGATAAACATGTCATTATGTGCTGTAGTTCTTAGAGCTATAAATTGATGCTGTTAATTCATGTGAACTATGCATGTTTATATTATGTATTATATATATTATACTATGTACATGTTTAGTATTTAGTCCTACTGTCCGAATCAAGAAGATTGGTAAAAGTAATGCAAGTTTTATCTAATTTTATCCTTGACTATAGATATTTTGTTCGTGCTGGCGCCTACTTCAAAGTTAGCCCTCCCTGTAAATGAGGTGTTCCTACGGCCTTGCAATTAGTGAAGAACCGGCAAGCTTTTCGTCGCAGAGGAAATCTAGTAATCATGCAGGAAAATGCCCGGACCCATAAAAGGGTTCCTTGCTGCAGATCATATTGATCGGGTTTCGCAACCTCCGTATTCACCGGACATGAACATCTTAGATAGGTTTGTGTTTCGCAACATTGAGATTGAAAGAAGAAATATTCAATTAAACACAATTGATGAAGTACGACAATTAGAATCGAATTTCTTGGATAATTTTACTCTGAAAACATTGACACGTGAGTTCAATCATCTCAGGACTACTAATTTAAAGATCATTGATTTTAATGGGAATATCTTCCCTCAGTATAGGGTAAATAACATTTTACACTTGTATAATAGTCGTTATATATATATTGACAATATATATGTACAATATATTGACAAACCCTTATGTACACTTTGTATAATAATAAATCTTTGACTATTTTGGAATTTCAATACAGCATTTTTTTATGAGACACCCTATTAATAGTCAGTTAAATGTTAATAAAGCAATTAAATATTAAATTAACTTATTTTTAAAATAACAATCGGGTATTTTAAGAAAAAAATAGTTTGATATCATATCTGTATATTAATTAATAAATGAAATATTATTTACTATTAGGACAATCCAATATATAAACCATATAGAGTTCGTATAACATAGAGGCTTTATTAATTTAGCAGCCTTAGTGTTTTAATAGGCTGTAAAAATATTTGAATAAGTTTGTTCATGGCATAGTTAATAATTTGTAAATATGTGGCGTGTTCTATTTGATATCAATAATGAAGTTTTTAATCGAAATTACAGAACACGTCTAGATTCATTTGAAGATAATTTTTTGAAACAATGCTTTCCTAAAACAATAGTTGCTGAATGGGGTGATATTTTCCGTCAATATATTTACCGAGAAACCTTACGATCACAAAATTTATCAACCGAATTAATTTTTTGCGAGTTTTACGTTATTTTAGTCATGGTGAATCTATATACATGAAATTTCGAGAAATTCAGATAGTCGGGTAATTGAAATTGTATCTAATGCATTATGTCTGACACAGAGAATATATAAAACATGGCCAAATGATGAACAGTTATTGAAAGCAAAGACCAAATTCTATAACTATATGCTGCATTTCCTAAATTAATCGGTGCTATTGACGGCTGTCATATTCCAATTTGTACGCCTTCTGCTCCTTTCAAAGCTTTTGTCAACTAGGAAAGGAAATCATTCTATTAATTGCCAATTTATTTGTGATTTTGATTGATTTCCACATTTTTGAAATGTCTGCAAAATGGACGGGAAGTACCTATGATTCTTTTATGTTACAATAATTCGGAAGCATGGCAAAAAATGAATGACATAATAATTGTTGGTTGATAGGAGATTTTGCTTATCCCTTAATGACATGATTGATGACACCATTCGATAATTATGCCGATCAAAATCATGCTCGTTACAACGTAGCCCACAAAAAAGTAAGATCTTGTATTGAGCGCTGTAATGGTGTGCTAAATTCTTGATTCCGTTGTTTGACAAGACCTTGAATTTTTATCCCAAAAAAATGTTCTCAAATTATAATGGCTTGTGTTTGCTTACATAATCTTGAAATTCGCCGAAACATACAGTTACCTCCTAATGATCTTGTTCCTGATCTGGATTTTATTATTGATGCTTATAGATATAGAGGAGGTTGTTGAAACTGTGCTTTAAGTATAAATATAGATGTTAAAGTTATTACCATGTATATCAGAGATATATTTCAATTTTTTATATTATCTAATTGCAAAAATATCGTCAACGATAGCTCTGGGATCTCTTTCTCCCCCACTTGTTTGGCTTTTGATTTCTTTTTGCGGTTATATAAATCAGATGCTTTTTTTGGTATTCGATTTTATATATATAACTGGCACTTTTCCTGAATGGAGGTTAAAACATCATTATTTCCTACAAATAAATGTATAATTTGATTGATTTCTTCTGTTTGAATATCTTTTTTACGTGGACGCTTGGGCATTTTATTATAGGTATAGTATGTCAAAATTAAATGTAAGTTTAACTGTTATAAAAGGTGTTTCTCACACAAATATTGGATCAATCCGTCTGACGAATTGCGCTCCTTATAATAGAACATCAATATCTATGGTTTTATTTCTTAGCGTTTCCATATCTATGGATATTTCTATCAGAAAATCTCACTAGTGGCAGTTTCACGTAACAGTAATTTTCATCTCTCCAATTTATGGTCGCTATACTACTGGGAAAACGTTAGGGCCTCTACTTGTGTTACACTATCAGCGTTTCCTGCTCCTTGCCCCAGAATTCTGCTCAATCATTAGTTGCTCGATTGGAATAGGACACTAAGAAAACCCCATTTCAAAATGCAATTCTTGTCCATAGCATAAGTGGTCGAAGCAATCAAAGTTGAATAGATTTTATTAAATAATCGATACTTTATACAATAATGTTGAATGGAATATATTTTATAACAATTTACTCATATATATGAAGTCATGGCACCACTGAAGAAAGACAAACATGATATGCACAGAGAACGAGCATTTACACATAATACAAGGATAATAATACTAAACAGTATTTAAATATGTATATGTGCACTTAAAATCAATATTTATTTTATATGTATTATATTTACAGGTAATATATACGTAGATACATTTTGATGAAGTTTCTAAATTGGAAGAGATAATATATACAATATAATTTGAAAGAAATTATTATAAGCGTTAACATACTCAGAAGCAAACAAAAAATAATCATGAAATAAGACAATTATAACGAAATAGTACCTAACTCAAAATATACAATAAAACCACGGTAAAAATTGCAAGAAAGTATTTTTTGAAAAACAAGAATATAAATTTATAATATTTAAAAATATTACTAAAAATTCAGTAACAGTGTTAATCTATTTTACATTTAACAATATTGACATCTTTGATTGGCTGGAATGATGTGGTCACAAATCAATACAATAATAATCATGAAGACCTCACTCAACAAGATTCGTGAAGTACAAATTGAAGAGATTATATATTCCAAATAATGTGTGAATTGGACAACACGATAATTAAGTAACTTCGACAAATCAAATCTACTTTCATGGAAGAAATGTGTCCATCTGTTAGCTGAAGTCTTCCTTGCACTCAGCTGAAATAAATTAAATATTAAAATAGATAGACGCAGAACTTCAAAAAATTGGTTAAAATAATAATAATCTACTTCCATTTCTACTTCTTTCAAAATGTTCAAAATTAAATAAATATATTTTTTAAAAGTCTTACGAAGAAAAGGATTAAGTTCGACGGGGCCATTTGGGATAACTGAATCAGAGCAAGATGAGATGGAGGCAGCTTCTCCACCATTGGTCGATTCATGAGGGGTTTCACTGTGATTGATTGCAGTGTCGGAGTTAGGAGTTTGCAACACGAGTAGTTCGAGCACGGCGGGAGATTCTTCTGGGAAGAACATAGGATTATAGCTGAACATTAGAACAGGTATCTAATATGCAGGGCGAGTTGGTCAGAGGCAAATTATAAAAATACAGCTAAAAAGTAAAAAAAAAAATCTCTCCGCATTTCATTAAGCGCTAAAACTATAAAAAAGAAAATTAAGTTTATAAACCATTTATATCATTAAAATTTTACCATAATATTATTATAGATATTGTATGTGTATAAATCACTTAACCCTACCCCCCCCCCGTGCCAAATATAAATTTTCTGTAGTGCCAAGGGCATACAATTTGCCAAGATGATAGTCCATGATGTTTTCTACTGGATAAAGTTGCAAAAATTTAAATCGGAATTTTTTTTAGATTTTTTTTTTAATTTTTAAAATATCTTATTTTATTTTAACATTTTAAAATTTTGATGAGGATTCATGTTTTATAGAATTTTATCTAGCTGATTATCACATACTATAAGCTATTCATTGATTTACATTTATATAATAGCCATTTTTGTAAAATTTCGAAAATTGGTAAATTTTGGGTGATGGGGATGGAACCGCTTTATGATCGTCCACATGGGTCTATGAAAGTAAATTTTGTTCTAAAAGTAGAAAAACTTCATTATATAAGAAAAGTCAAAAGTGCTTTCTATTTTTAAAATTGTCAATCGCCCCCCCCCCGTTTAGATAAACAAAGATAGTATATCTACGAATTATATATATTGTGTTTTACCTACATTTTTAATTTTTATAATAACAGATATTTTAAAAGACGGCTGGTGGTAAAATAAGGGGATGGTAAAATTAAATAGACCTTCATATTGACTATTCTATATAATGTTGCTTTCTGGATCTAACAAATATACAAAATTATACATAAATACATAAAAGGGGGTCAGGGTATGCAGCAACAGAGAATTATTACATTAACAAGAATTCATACACCTAATAGAAATTGTTAAATAGTTAATAGTTAAGAATGGAACATCGGTAGCCGTTTACTATCTTGCAATTATTGCAAGGCAGTATACGCCACGGCTACCGATGTTATACCTATGTAACGAATACCGATATCATTTGATGTGCAGGTGCTAATTATTAGGTGATTAACAGATACTAATAGAATATGCTGGCGCTAACTAGACAGTCTATGTGAAAAATTTTGCTTTACTGAATACTCAGACGTCTTTTCTATATGCTCCATAGGACAACTGGTATGCCACACACTGTACTACAATCATCATCATATTAAATGAGCTTATGTACTATATGAAAGATGCATTCAGATGTAAAGATCATTTATTTTAAAGTCACATTATATACTGATCTGTAACAGTCTTGCTACTATACCTTTTCAACTTCAAATTGGTCATAAGTACGTTCAAATTAGTTAGCGTAAAGAATAATACAAATATGCAATTGTTAAAAGTAATACCAAATTAGTCATCAACAAAACGATTTATAATTGAACATTGTTTTGAAGTAAGGTTATATTAGTCGAGCTTTCCGTCTCATTGTATAATGCCAGAGATTATGTAATTTCTATTTATAGTCAAAGTAAATTCAAATTGGTCTGTTTAATTTTCAACCATTTGGATGGAGTATTTTACATCATGAAAGATGTTCTTTCGTTCCAATCCAATGGAATACATCCGAGAGAAAAGTTGAGCGTATATATAAGTGATTATTCAGAGTGGCTAACGTCCGATGGACTCAATCAACACAAGATAGTTGTGTATGAATTTGATTTCAAATGGTCGAGCTCTATAACGGAGCTTTAACATGGTTTAACTCGTGAAATATGAATATCAAAAATATAATATGAAATGATATGAACACTGGCGGTATCTATTTTAGAAATAGAAGTAGGCAAAGCGTATTCTGAAAATGAACAACAACCTTAATAAACGATATAATCAAACAACTTTCAATCCTACCACATATTTTGTTGGGCTCGAGAACTTCTAAGAGGTCTCCTTCATGGTCCACAAGCTCTACATCATCATCTTCTATCAGCCCTTCCGCACTTTCGAATGAAGCCACCGCCAAGGAGGCGGTTCCTGTATCTGCCGAGCTCACCACCGCTTTTACTTCGTCACACTCGAGTTTAAGACGTTCCAAAGTGAGCGAAGCATCTACAATAGATTGAAAATCATATAACAATAAATATATCCCTCATTTAATGCACATTTTAAAAGAAAACACATAGCAAAATATACTACTTATAATTAATAAAGTAGTAACATATTTTAAGTATAATTTAACGAGTAGACATACATTTTGCGAAATCAATAATTAATATTTAAAATAAATAAAATTTACGCCACAAAATAAATATTAATTCACAAAAATTACACAAAAATATTGCATGCAATAAGCAAGTATATATTACAATATAATATATTACTATACAGCAGACTAAAATCACGCTGAGTAAAGAATACAACATCATCAATATTATCAAAAGTATTAAAGGTAGTACTAATCACAGTGAAATTATATTTTACAACACAATCTACGTAAGAACTTACCGGGACCCAAGTGTTCTTTTACTAAAATGAAATAAGAGGACGCCAGTCCGTATCGGTAAAATGTATTCAATTGTATAAGTAGGTATTACTCCATAAACTGATTTTCGCTATCAGAACAAGCTTTATTAGTAGTCAATTAAAAAATAATATTACGCAGCAATAAATTGAAACAAAATACAGAATATCTTAAAAATAAATTCTGATATTTCGTGTTTGTTTATTCCAAAACTCACAATAGTGAAAACATAATAATTAACTAATGTATTTTTTGTCTTAAAAGCAACCGAACACCAGTTGAAATAAATCAATAAATTCTTTGACAAACACACCGATGTTCCAGAGACCCGACACTTCCAAAGTTTTCAATTTTCGTTCCAACTCAGCCACCCGAGAACCCAGAATTCTGAAAAGGAACCAATTAACTCACACAAGTTTCGATATTGTTATATAATAATATATAATATAACAAGGAAAACTGCAAACAATGATATTTCATCTGTAAAATAATTATTTGTAAGAACATATTAAGAATATATTAAATCTTTTATTTTATTCACACAAGCCAAAAATATCTTTATCACGAAATATCTTTAGTTAAATAGTGTATTGTCTATGAATAAAACCAAGACCCTTTGAGGAAAGAATTGTATGATAAAGATAAGTTGTCTAATCAACCATTATTGTAATGTAGATAAGTGTGTTTTCCACATTCATGTCTACGATATATGTGAATTATACAAACATTCTATGCCATGTACAGTTATATAGAAAGCTTATTTCAATTATATATATTATTACACGTAACAGATAATAACCTTCCTTAACATTATGAAACAGTGAC
Organism: Vannuccia rotundouncinata; assembly: GCA_034780395.1. NCBI lineage: Eukaryota > Metazoa > Platyhelminthes > Proseriata > Coelogynoporidae > Vannuccia > Vannuccia rotundouncinata. The sequence goes on along the minus strand of JAUZNC010056840.1, from coordinate 25,911 downwards.
TCCTTATATAGAACAATTTTAAATTTACAAAACATGACCCACAAAACAAAATTCTCAGCTGGCAAAAGTCCATAAGGATTTTATGAAGTTGTACACAATGCTAAGAAATTAAATTATTCGGTAATTTGAAATAATACCTTTCTCTTTCTAGTTTACATAAACTATATATTATTAACGTTTTAAAGAAATTAGTGTTTCTCAGAAAGCATGATTAGTCACAAAGGTTGATAACTTCAACACACTGACTTGTTAGTCTTCCGTTGATGACAAAGCGCAAGGTTCTTGTCATTGACGGTGTCCAACAGAGCCTGGGAAAGACTCTGAAGATTGGACAGGATTTGTGGGGAAGCCGTCACAGAGGTATTCGTCGAAAGGAGTTCGCGTACTGTGATGACATAATAACACGTTGATATAGGGACATGTTCATGTGTTGATTAGTCAGACTATTTTAATAATATAGCAATGTATCTAAAGAAATGTTTTAGAGATGTGAAACAACCAAAAAACCGAACAAATTATGCTAAATAGCAAAAGAAAGAAGAAATCAAAGATAAAAAATTACAAAGACGAAGGTAAGGAGCTAGGACAGATGTATAAGAAGGAAAAACAGAAACATTGTAACGAGAAGAACAAAAAAATTTAATAGACAAAGTAAGATTCTTTTAAAAGAATAAAAGGAATAACTAAAGGAAGGAAAGAGGGAATATCAAAATTAATAGAAACGAAAATAGTTTTAAGTCTGAGAGACCAAAGATTGATATATTTAGAAATAGAGGAATGAGAGGTATTGGGAATAAAAATTTGAAGACCCGTAAAAAATTATCCAAAGAATGAGCAGAAGACGAAAAATGTTAATAAAAAGGAGAGTGATAATTAATTAAAATTTCATAAATATGAAAACAAATTTGGTCACAAAGAATATAATTTATTAGTAAAATAAACAGATATATATAGGTCCACAAATAGAACATTCAAAAACATAGATAAGATTATGAGAAGACCAAGAAATAAAAGATTTAATGCAAAAAATATTATAAGGATTACAATTAGAAGAATCAGAATGAAAATGACAAGAAAGGCAAGATTCTAAATAGCATTTAAAAGAACCAAAAATCCAAGAACAGACTTAAGTTGATAAACCAAGGTTAGAGAGTCCAGAATATTTTAACGATCTAAGAAAACGAAAATTAAAACCTTATGAACATAAAGTTTTAAATAAATTTAAAAAAAAACTGAAATACCAAAATTATCCCTACTATACTACTTGATTTTAAAGCAAATCTAAGAATTTGAGATTTAATATGTAACTGCGGAAAATAAATGAGGAGGATGAAAAGATCGAGGGGTGTAAAAGATGGCCGGTATAAGTGAACTTAAAATAAACTTTGGAATCAAAGATACCAGAAGAAGTAAAACGACAGCCTTTAAAAAAGTCACATCTAAAAACGAAATAAAATTAAAATCAAAACAAGGGGTAACTTTAATTTTAGGATTAACATTATTCAAATGAGTAAAAATTAAATTAATACGTATCTAATATGGTGGAATGTTTAAGAGATTCCAATAGAAATAACAATAGAAATAAGAAAATACAAAAGATATAACTACTGAGTATAAGATTAAGCGCTATTAAAAACTACAATGAATAAAAATAAATTAGCAAGATGAAGAGGCCTTATCAATGTAGGAGCAAATAAAGGGAAGCTTAGGCATTAAAGAAGCTCTTTATATGTATCTTTTAAAATGATATTACATTAATTGTGTTGCACTGCTAGTCGTTAATTTTATGATAATGATTTTAATATATCAGAAAAGTAAATATATCAATATAAATTAAATTAATCTTTGGCAGTCAAATTACCGAAATATTGAGTCTATCTAGATGTTAAGATAACTGTTAAATATCTCAAAGAACATAATTAGTGAACCTACCAAATAACTATCATCATCCCAATAATTATAATACGGTGAATATTGAATAAATTAATGTTCAAATAAATATTTTCAACTCAATGACATCTTGGAGTAAACAAGTTCAGTTCGGTCATAAATAGCTGAACAAAAAAGATCGGAACTCACAGTGTGAGTAAACAAATTCCTATAGTAGCATTAATTAATGAACTGTGCACAATAGAGCCACAAGGCAACGGCTTGTCTCAAGTGCACAGGAACTATACTCAATATTAATTCGAGATCGATTGATTTAGGGAGGTTTTTGAAGAATCAAGAATATAACGTATAACACAAGAAAATACATTGCTTAGAATGTCTACAAAAAGGGGGTAAATGTGGTTGAAGATGAGTGGTACAAAAACGCAAATTTTACAGTAGTTTTAATTTGACATGTGGAGTTATTTGAAAACTTCTTCTGACTATATTATGTGTATCATATTAGTCATATGGGACATGTTAATAATAAAATTGCTTTGAAAAGTTGTTTCGGCTCTTCTTTATGATAGTCTAAAAATTGTCTACTAGCGCTTAACGCTCAATGACTCTTTGCTTGTAGCACCTTTTCTTAATTCTGGATAGATTGTCAATATTACAAACATATTCGAAGACAATCTTTCTTCCAGAAATAAGAGAAAACGAGTTGAAGTTACCTTGTTTCTGAGATATGATGACGGAACCAGTTCCCGATTTATTGGGTAGACCGAGAGGTACCGGGACCTTCCCCTTTTTTCTTTCCAGCAAGCTCTGCGAGGTGAGACGGACACAATGCATTAATATTCATGATGAAGCATTAAATCATCACCTTCTGAATAGTTTAATCTAAATTAATAATAAACACTAAAAACAAATTGTGATGTGCAAGACATTTATATAATGGATTCACATAAATCGCTCTGTTAAAGACCAACACGGAGAGCGTTTGTCTCAGGTAGATGAAATGAAAACTGAACCAAAAGCCGAAACGTATAAGGACATTAACAAAAGTCAAGATCAATAAGCTAGCCAAGTCCACCTTGTATTTAGAGACAGTAGCCATAGCCAGGGTCTTCTCCTCTTCAATCTGTTTGAGACGATCTTGGAGGAAGCGATTCTCCATCACCAGAGCGTCAATATCGACAATCTTCTTCTCATCGCCCTTGAGGATGTAATTGAGTTCATGGTTGAGTCGTTCGTACTTGTCCTTGAAGACGTCTCGCTCCGTCACTAACTCCTCCTTCTCGTCCAAACATTGCTCCAGATCCTGTTCTAGTTGTCCATACTGTGGCAGAAAAAAATGACCAAACAAGTAGGTAACAATTAAAAATGATTGCGTAAGAAAGTTTTTTTTTCAGTTTTAATAATTTCTAGAAATAAAAAAAACTTATTTTGGAAAGAAAAAATACGGTTATAATAAATATTAAAAAATACAATATTAAAATTAGATTTGTAAACAAAATCAGAATCGTACATGGAATAAACAAAACAAAATTCTATAAATAAATTGTGTAAATAAACTGTAGATAAACTCGGAGAAAACATGGAAACTTATCATACAATTAAACAATGGATTATTCCCAATTTCTAATATCCGCCCTTTTTAAGTATAATCTTTTAATTTTTTTAAGTTTCAAATACACACAACAGATTTTGGTTGAAAGTATACAAACAACTAAAAGGAAAATAATATCAACCTTATCTCTCGCTTCCTCCAACTGACCAACTAAACTTTCGCGCTCATGAGCAGGAAAATTTCTGGTTGCTATGCCGCTTTCCTCCTGTGCACCGACCCTCTGACGAGCCAGTTGTTCCCGAAGAACTCGAATGTCCCCCTGGGCTTCCTGCAGTTTCCCTTTCAACTCCTCCACCTCGAACTGGAAACTCTTATTTGCCTCTCTGCTCTCATGGAGCAAGCAGTGCAGCTAGACGTCACATTAATACATAAAATGTAAAAAACATAGTAACTGTACAATTTAATAACATTTTTAATGCAACAATTATATATTAGTTATTAATTAATAATAATATACAATTGTACAAAAACAATAAAGGATAAATAATATTATAAATGGGTGAAATGATCTATCAAATTGATACCTGTTGGGCAGTGAGTTTTGTTCGCCGTTCATCCACCAGGGCCATTTTGGCTTCTCCCTGAGCAAGGGATTTTCTCAGTGCCTGATAACGTTCTTGTACCTGAATCATGAAATAATTTAATAGAAATATGCTAAAACTGAAAACCTAATTTTTTCAATGTAATTTTTCTTAGCTAAAAACATATGGAATAAAGTTCTCGTATTCGTAATGATTACTATCAATAGATTAATGAATTATAATTTATCACCTGCTCTGCCATTAGTTTGAACTGATCTCTTTCAGATTGACAGGTGTCAAGTTCTTTGCTGAGAATTAAAAGTGCTTCACATTTGCTGTTTAATTTCCGTTTTGAAACAGTCAGCTAACATAAAATAAATTAAAGACAATGTAGATGCTGGAATTAAATATTGAAATAACAATCAAAAAATATAAAATCACTGCAAATTATTAATAAATTATTTAGCAAAATTTACTTTTTACTAGAATTTGGAAATTTGTTTTATGTTGGAGTAATGGATAACATTTAAAAAGCTTACCTCACTTTTCAATGCTTCAATATTGGAATAAACATTAGGATCCATTATAATGATGTCTGCAAAATGACCATAATTATAAAAATTTAATTGTATGTTTTGAATGTATATATTTAGATATAAAGGTAACAATAGAATGTAAAATATAAAGAAAAATATCTTAAATTAAGAAAGTAAATTAAGATAAATGAGCATAGTGATTTTGAAAATTAAAATTTAACTATCAGTGAGAATTATACTGATTGTGTTAATACCTACTAAATCTAAATGTTTAGAAATAAAAGGGTTGGATGCAGGAAACTGATTTGGGTATAATGAAACTGTAGATTTTGGGTAATAATAAAAGAGATTCCCAATTTTAAATTTGATATTCAAGGGTCAATTATAAAACATTTTATCATTCTGATAAAATTGTTTAATATTTATATATCATAATATTGTATATAAATATGAAAGAACAGATCATTATTAATATGTTCAACAAGTATGACTTTTGGAATAAACTGGTTTGATTTATCATTGTACAAAAATTAAAAACGGACAGGAAAAAATAAATAAGTGGAATATGATTAAAATTTAAAAGAGATATGTACATTTTTCTAAAATTCAAGGGTTCTAAAAGGTATATGGGAACCCTGCATTTAGTATTTATTCTCTGAGTTTTAGCTGTTTCCAGGCCTTGCATTGTCATTTGAAGATCAGTACATAAATCTTGTTAGCATCAAAAATATTTTTTTAATGGATGATATTTATAAAAATATAAAAGTATAAAAATAAAATTGCACAGTAAAATAAAAAAATACTGTGTTATATTAACCACTAAAATTACAATAATATAATTATAAGTCTTTATTAATGTTATAAACATAAATAAAGTATTTTAATTAATGTTATATTAATGACTGTAAATTATAATTTTTTTAAGTTAGGAATATATTTGAACAAATAATATTATATAACAATATAATGTTATTCTAAATACTGTTTATTTTAGATGATTTATGCTAGTCCAGTTTAGTTTATATTAATGGCTTTGGCTATACTGGCTAAAAATAAAAATTTATTCAGAACTAAAATTTTAAAATGTGGCATCCTAAAAAAATGAAATATTAATTAATAAAATAAAGAATTTAATTTATTATTCTAAATTGAATGATACTTATGTTATACAATATATTTAATTTATATTTAGCACACTTTAATTTTTTTACATTTTTAAAGCAATATAAAATCAAATGACACATTTTTATAATAATATACATGATGTTGTCATTCCCCCGAGAGGTGGGGCTCATAATATAAAAGTGGACTATGAAATGAGAGAAGAGTGTGTTAAAATAGTTGAAGACCACCAAGAATATCCAAATAAAAAGATATCTCTAAATAGCGTTACCACAAAAACCTCAAGCATGCATCAACACAATATGCAGGATTTTAAATGGTTTCATAATAAAAAGCATCATCTCCAGTACATCTGTTTCAAATAACCAAATTACTTGCCTCATTAGATTGCATTTAAAAAATATATTAAATAAGTTATGAAAAATTTAGAGTTAGTGAGCAAAAGTTTACATTTTGTGTTTGAAATGTAAATGCTTTAATTGAAAATTACTTGTCTCTTTTGAAACTGAAAAAATCACAGTATGAACTGATTTTTGCGGCTTTTGAAACTGTATCTCTGAATTGGTATTGTTGAATTACCTGTGTCTATTATTGATTTAACTACGCCGCACTGTGTTGCTTAAGCCGCTTTTGAAATGCAATCGCTGCTATTACTCTGAAATTTGACGTTGATGGCTGATAAAACCTGTATTATAATTCATGAAAGAAATATACTATACAATTTTTATTAATTTTTAAAGAATTATTCATTTATTTTTAAAGTTATAAAGAACTTAGATATCAAGATCATATAATCCATATTATCTTTTAATAAAGTGCAAGAATATTTTTAAATAATTTCTGGACTTATTTAAATTAAACTATTTTTAAATGTCTCACACACAGAGATAGAGGAGCTGCAAGGTAGAAGGCAATGATTGGCATGAGTAACCATCTATTCATAGCACAGCTAAGATCCAATAGAAATAATAGGTACATAAATGTCAATTATTATAAGTTACATATTATTTTTGGTCTTAATCTTATGCAAATTTATGTAGTTTTAATTTTCATATCAGTGCTTTTTATCATGTATGCATTGCTTTTCTGAAAATCTATTTTTTCTATATCTTACCAGTACAAACCATTTTTGCCAATAATTGGTGAAAATGAAACTATTACAATGATTCCAATCAGATGTCCTATCTATGTGTAAGTATAGTACTTAAATATCTATGGTCTCACATGAAATAATCAGATAGTATTATCAATATTAATCTATTACTAAACATATTTAAATAATGTACTAAATTTTATTCATATAGATTCATAGAAAGAATTATAATTTCCATTTATATACAGGGTTCTCACACTTTTCCTAATTTGAAATTCAAGGGATATTCAATGAATTTTCAAGAATAAATTACAAAAATGTAATAGATTTTCAAAGAACATTTAAATGATTTTTAGGTCAATTATAAAAATTTAACAAATAGAGACACAGCATTTGAAAGGTATAAGAGAATAAAATGCAATGTCAGTCACACAGTGATGATCTTTGTTATAATACATGTATATTACAATATCATTAATAATCACTACAGGGTTGCCACCTTAATCCAATTTCGAGCATCCAGGATTTTTCCCGGTTTTATCCCAGATACAATTTTAGTACTACCAATATGTATTTACCTATTATACCTATATAGATATACCTATCATACCCACCTTTTCAAATGTAAAGTGAATATTAAAAGAAATAAAATAACAATTGAAGTTATTAACTATTAAAACAAATCAATAAATACATATTTTAATTACATACATGAATTAAAAATAGTAAGTAGCTTACATGTATACATATCCCAATGAAGTATGAAAATGCTAACTACAGTATGTAAGTTATGATAAATTTGAGGCAATAAAAAATGTTGAACAGAGTAGATATAACTTTCTACAAATTATTACATATTGTTTTTTTGTTTTAGCAGCACTTCAATGTCATTATCAATTTTCATTAAAGATTCTTGAAGATCTTTTTTTTGAATGTTCAGTGCATGGGACTCTTTGAATAGTTGGGTGGAACCACTTTTACTGGCCTCATCAGCCAAGGAAAAGGCTTTTCCCCCAAAGTTCTTAATATCAGTTTCCAGCATCTTCCTTCTTTTCCTCAGATGAAACAGAACATAATTATAAAATTTATGGAAAGAATGTAATATCCCAGATTAAAGTAAAATGCATTAAATGAAGGGTTTATCCTGGCCAGAACAGCCTTTTTCTAAATCCCGGGTTTTTCCCAGAATCCTTGATCAGTGGCAACCCTGTCACTATTATATACAAAAAAGAAAAGAACAGATTATTAATATGTTAACTTTCTAACTACTATGAGATTGCTAGTGACCCCAAAGCAAATTTATAATTTCTATATTTGCATACTAAATGTTTTTCTGTAATTAAAAGATCTATGGTAACAATTCTGCAAATGTTTCCAATAGTTGGGTAGTTAAAAAATTGAAATTGCTATTGTAATACATTATTTATTAGCAATTAAAAAAACCAACATTATATCCCATTAGGGCTGCTTGTGACCTCAACCCTGTTACATCTTTTGGACATGGGTATGAGCCATTTTAAAAATCCTGGATATCCAAACATTTCACAAGCAAGCAGAATGAAGTGAGTGAAGTGTAATTTACATAAAGCACAAAAAATTTGTTGAAGTTATTTTTTGGAGTTTATGTATAAATGTATACAGTAGGTAAGGTTATTGTACCTAATAAAAATTAATAAAAATGTAATACTTATATGTTTTATTTAACTATTAAAAAATAAATATTATAAATATGTACAATATTAAGAATATACTTTAAAATAGAAAAATAGAAAATTACAGGATTTGAAAACTATAAGAAAATAAAATGTAATTGACTATCATGGTTTCAAGAAGTGCAAGACCTAGAAACCTAATAGGATTTTCAGAGGTTTTTGGCAGTATGAGTCACAAAATGATGATCTTTTATAGTTCTTTTGATAATTAACATGGACTCCTTTTATTTGAGAAGATTTAGTTGCCTTTGATAGCCAATGCTTTTTTTCTCTTTTTTTTATAAGATAATCATGCCTGTGTTTTCCTTGTGTTTGAGCAGCCAATTAAAATATAAAAAACAATTTTTTGTCAACAGGATCATATGCTATATCATTACATTTGAAGTACTGCAGGCAGTCAGGCCAGAAGAAAGAAGTTCATAATGAACTGTCTATAAAGCAGAAAGTGCTTCAAAGTTTATTTGGCTTGAATGTGGATCAAGTACATTACCTATAATGCTAAAATTTGATTTACTTTAGGATCCTGAATGCAGGATAATTAGACCAAACTTGCTTTGTAAAGGAGAGGATATTTTCCTGTTTCCAAAAGTGCAAACCATCATCAATAGGCTTAATGGCATGTTTTTTTCTATATCAATTGCATGCAAAAGATTTTATACAATTGCTACTTGTTTATATGTGATAATTGGGCTCTGCACACCTAAAATCTTATTAATAATTTCTATGAAAAATAGATATTGGGAACCCTGTATAGTATAAATTATATACTCTAATTAATGAAACATAGATATAATTAATAGTTTTAAATATATAAAATCCAGTGTAGATAATTCAAAACCAATAACTAATACTGTTTTAAAAAAGCTTATTTGACAACTGATTTTTTAAAAATGCTTATTATATAATATTTATGCTTATTGCATAATATGTCATTAACAAATTAATTTTTAACATAAACTCTTTTCAGAATGTGTAACTTTTTAAAGTAATCTCCACCAAGACCGTGCCAAAATACTATGCTTGGACAAGTGATATTAAAAAGTCTAGATACGACTAAAAAAATACATTAAAAAATTATTGATATAACTAATTATTAATATTTTGAGACAAAATATCAATTAAAATCAGTGGGAATCATGCAAACAATAAAAATAACGTATTAATTTATTTAAACAAATATACAAAACGTCAGGTTACTAATTATATATATATGTATAATTCATAGATATAATTATTGTATTTATCTATTAATAATTAAAACAAAAATAGTATAACTAAGTTATAATTAGAAAAGATAAATTAAAAAGAAAAAGTCAATGTGATTTTGTAATTGCACCGTGTTAGTTTAATGACATATTTTAATATTTTGTGGTGAATTTCAAATTAAGATCTATATAATCATATAAATGGTATCTATGATTCATTGATAAAAAATTGAGTCCTGTAAGTATTAGATTGAATATTTCACAAATAAATAATTTTCCATCTTACTAATTGAAAATATAAATTTATAACATTGTTCCTGTGGGGTTGTTCAAAAATAACGTCGCGCAAATTTGGGTCATGTTCAACCCCCTTCCCCCTTGTATCACACAGTCACAAATTTCAAAACCCCTTTCAAAAAAGACGTCACGTTAAGCTTTTATACGTCCCCAAAAATTCTAAAGAGTCCCTTTTTTAATTCTGTTCTTTTCAGCTCATCTATTAAGACCTGCAACTGCTTGTGGAACATTTTTCATTTCATTTCATTCCATAAGGCGATTATACCTCATTTTTGCATTTGGATTTTTGTAAATTAGGGTAAACATTGCAGTATGCTTTAAAAAGGTCTGAGTACAACTGTCGAAAATCACACATTATTTCAAATAATTTGTAAATCGGCATTAACTGTAAATTCGATTAATTTAAACGAAACAATATGTGATTTAAAGATAGATTAAAGTTAATACAATTCAGAGTTACAATTCATACATCTTTTCTCTATGCGGCTTTTACAGGAATGATTTGTGACGTCACAATTTTGGAAATCCCCTCAATCACGGATTTATCAACCCCCTCCCCCTAATTAGCGTGACGTCATTTTTGAACAGTCCCCTGTAACATATCAATCTGCATGCAGCTAGGTAACTCCACCTAAATTACAAATCAATTTAATTCAGAGGTAGGTAATTTTCCAGTTATCTGGAGTCATATTATTTTTTTAGGACTTTTAATTAATATCCAATTTTAAGTGTTTGATATACTTCTGACCATTTTTTATATTTGGAAATATTTTCTTTAAACTTGTGCATTAAAATTATCCGTATAAAATGAAATCAGATTATTTGCATTCATGATCATTTAAAATGATCTAAAATATTCCAAAATGGTCTATGATAATACTCAACAAATTTTATTTTGAAAGAATTATCAACAGAGAAAGGTTTCACTAAAAAAATCAAACTGTCTAAATATCTGCAAACGTAAAAATTAAAGTTTTTTATTTAAGGGAAATAATTTAGTATATTAACATTTTTATTTATATTATGAATAGTTTTTTAAAAAAATATTTAAAATAATATTATGTTTCTAAAAAATATTAATATATTATTATATATTATTTAAATATTAATAAATTATTTATAAAACAAAGACAATAATAACATTTATATTTTTCAATAAATTTGACATTAAATTATAACAATATAAGTGTATAAGTAATTACAATTAGAAAATATGGATATGTAAAATATATTATATATGCATTTAAAATTAATATACCTATAAAAAATTCTGATTGTGTTTGAATATCAAGTATATAATTAGGGAATATATATTTGATACCTATTCAATATTGTTTGATGACATTTCTTGAGCCCAATATTAACATAATTTTAATTTAAATGTGGTTTATCCGATAAAAATTAATATATTTAATCAATCTAATCAATGATGGAATAACCATTTATGTACAAATTGATCAAAATAGTATTCAGTGTTACACAAACATTAACTTCTATTCCAGTTATCAAATATGGACGGAGTTTCATAATATTCAGTTGTGAATTCAGGGTTTGAACGTTTTCCCATTCTAAAAAGAATATAAAAAATATAATTAATCATATAGTAGAGAAACTAAAAATAATTAATTCAATATTTAAAAAAAGTTTTTTATTGTTATAGAAGTCGATAAGATCTTCACATCCGATTGCTTTATAATTACTGTTTTATTACTATAGACATAACAAAAATAGAAAATAGCATTTTTATTCTGAAAGATTTTTGTATTTATTTTCTAACTGTGTATATAAGAAAGGCTTTTTGGTAGACAGCTAAAAAATTCTTCTTAAAATAGCCTATATATATCCACCTACTGAAAGTTTAAAAGCTGAGAGGATATTGTCAGTATAAAAGTAAATTATAAAGTTCTAAATCAACAAATATATATTTATGTCGAAAGAACGCTTAAATAACAGTAAAAAAATTATATGAAAATAGAATTTTATTGAAAAATTAGAAGATTCTTTAAAAAAATTATTACCGAAAACAATTAATTCATGATTTATGTAGACACAATTACCATTTATTAATCAATTTTATTTTCCTATTTGCGGTAATCACAAATTTTATTTCCAAATAAATTTTTCAACAAGAGTTTTGTACCTAATATAACAACGTTGATAGAAAAAATATCAAACATATTATTATTTTTCATAAGCATACATTTGTTCTTAAATTTGACATAACATTTTTATTCTCCGATGACGAGGGTGTTTATAATGAAATAATGTGTAATAGAGTAACCCTATTTATTCCAGGATTTATACACAAAGCGTCTAACATAAAAAGCTTTAACATTACTTTATAAAATTTAGCTTAGAAAGAATTTTTGAACAGTAAATTACCAAATGTCAATAAGAACAGTTTTGGTAAATCCAAAACTCTAACCAGAAACAGCATAAATAAAAGGATTTTTGGTTCACCACTTCCCTCAATAACATTGAAGTACATAGTTGCATATTTATAGACATACTTTTTTGGGGTAGTAAATGTATTTTTTATTAATACTTTTACTATTCCTCAGGCGTTTGGATTCGTTTGGGAGATTTCCCTATTGGTTAAAAAGCGATTCTCATGATCGTAATTTATATGATAGCAACTAAAACACTGTTTAAAATATTAACTTAAGCGAAGCATGGGTACCAAGAAAATACATTCATAAAAATTGAAAATTTTATCCTGCGCCTATCGTATTGCAATTTGTATTATTTTTTAATAAAAATAAGTCTGAAAAGCATGACACATATTTTCTTTCTAATATACAACGTAACATCGGGGAACAATGAAATATAATTTTTGACATCTTAAAAAAATAATTCAAATGTTCAGAACTCGAAATGCTAAATGGTCAATTGGCGACGGATCATATATTACAGAACAAAACATTAATCGCTATGACGTAACGGAATGAAAAATGTGGAAAGAGTTATCAATTCGCAGAAAAGCTAGTGTTATAAATCGCAGAATAATTTTTATAGTGGTCATCGCAATTGGTGATTACGCAATAGTAATTGAGATACATATATAATTTTATCCCAATTGTTTCAGCTTGCAATGGAATTTATCAGATCCCAACGAGGTGGAGAAGCGTACGATGCGCAAGAAGCGTGCGTTTGGTTAATGATCAACTGCCTGAAGTAACATTTGCAAGTGGCGAAGGACGTTCTCAATGGCAAGATGTTTGAAAATGTAACAATTCAAAAACGATTGAAAGCAACTTATCAATTCTACACCGTTATAAAGACAGATTTTGCAGGTATTTTACTAAAATAAATTGAATTATATATTTTCAATGTTGCCTCAATTGCGAGTCGAGTTTTGCAGAAAACTGAATCATAAGGTATTGTAATTATAGAAGCATAATTCTCGATAAACACAGACACCATCGATATTATCATATATTATAGACAATAGTCAATTCAATTGATTCTCTTGTTTTTAATTTATGAATTTAATTATAAAAATTGTGTAACTCATCACACATTTATCATATTGTAAATATTATATATTATATCGCTTAACCAATTAGTCAATGACGAAAAATGTTTTCTGCCATTCAAACAAACTTGCAAACAAAAGTACTATCTGCGTCGCAAGTTCCTACGTACTATGTCATATTAAGCAGACACTGCGTATAGAAAGTTAACAACATCACTAGGACATTGTTTGAACATTAAAAATATGATGAACATTTAACTAATGCTACTAAGAGAGCCAAAATCTGTTTGACAATATTTAAAAAAATCAAATTTCAAAAGCAAAACGGATATTTTAAAACTTTCGACAATAAATATATAGTATTATACGTACTAAATAAAGCAAATAAAACAAACAAATCCCGGCTAATTATAGCCGTTCCCTAATTAATCAGTAATTTATTACTAGTTAACAAATCTACTGTTATATATCAGTAATCTCATCTGTAAATAAATCGAATATAAGTCTAATGAAATATGGTTGTCGAACAAATAGAAAAATACCACATACTTCATATTTTAAAAATTGTCTCTCGTAGAATTTTACACATTTAATGAAAATTACGTAATTTATATAAAAAATATTAACGTTAATCATAAGACCGAAATATAACAAATTGTTACCGTAGTCGGAAAGTTAAAAAGAAGTAATTTTTCAGTGCTCTGATGTACTTGGCAAGATCGGCCTTGGTCTTGAAATGTGTGGGTGGTTGGGGTGGTTTGGGACCACCTTTCACGAACTCCGCGTTGTAGAGGAGCGCTTCGGGGGCTGTGGAGAAGTCTTCTTCAAGAGTTGCGCAACATAGACTTGACCAATAACAAAAAAGCATGGAAAAAAGTAAAACGCCCAAAATATGAAGATGGTGGTGAGTCATTGTGAGACAATAAGGCAATCTTGAAACCCTATGAAAAGTGTCTTTCAACTGTTTAAAGTATTCTTTTATATTCCATTTTTTATAAATACATTGCCGAAACATGTTAATTTCTATTGGACGCATGTTGAATACTCAATTTGAGCGAATAATAGTCGATATAGTAGCAAAAATCAGATTTCATTTGTAAATCTTAATCCATAGTAATTCAAGAAATTTTCACCAATTAGTTAATGGTTGTAATTATAGTTACGGTCATTAATTAATTAATGGGTGTAGGCATAACGTTTTATTCACCCTCTCATGGGAAAAGGTTTACATTTATGTATGCTATTCAATTTTATTAAAATAACAAATTACTTTTGCGAGAAACTGATATTAATATAGAATTCTAGAATTAGAAGAGCACTTTTAGATAATATTTAAATATAGTTATAATTTTTAGACATAGACAATTTTGCCAATTGTCAATATGTCAAACTGTGCCAATTTTAAATTACAAAAAAACAAGATAAAAATTAAGAACTAGTCTATAACTAATCAAAACAAGCGTCAAAAACCTCTTTTCTACAGAATTGGCATCAATGTTTAAAAAAAATTATCACTGAAAATTAATTATTAGATTTCATTACATATTTTTAATGAATGTAAATGTCAATTTACATTTGAAGATCTTATAAAACAGAAATAATGTGATTATTAAATTAGGTATAAAAGTATAAATACCTACTAATAATGAGAATATAATCATTATTATGTAAAATAAAATATATTTTTAAATTTATAACTACATGAAATAAACGACTCATTGAGAATGTAAAACAAAACAGCACAAATCGTATTTTATAAGAGATGTATTTATTATTTACAATAATTTACTACATAATATAAAATCGACAAAAAATGATTCAGTGGTAGTTATGAATAATGTTTACGTAAAAGAAAAGCGACCCGTTTTTCGTGTAGGTGATGGTTCATCAGTTGACGTCAATCGTTTTCTCTTTGATGCAATATCAGACTAAAAATAAAAGAATTATTTTCAAATAATAAAATTAAATAGATGTAAAATTCCAGTAATTTAGTTTATTATATATATTATGTTTTTTAATTAAAATTTTACTTTATAAGCAGGTGATTTTCTGCAGTGGGTCCTAAAAATTTATATATAGTTTCTTTTAAATGCAGTATATCAAAAAATAAAATTTTATTTTCGGTCCTACTGTAGCGATTAGAAAACCAGCAACGATCTAATACAAATCAATATTATATTTAATAATTAATACATAAGATTGCATTTGTATTAAGTAGATATATTATTTTAATAAATATAAAATTTTCGATATATATATTATGAGTAAGGGTTAACACAGC
Source organism: Vannuccia rotundouncinata (assembly GCA_034780395.1). Taxonomy (NCBI): domain Eukaryota; kingdom Metazoa; phylum Platyhelminthes; order Proseriata; family Coelogynoporidae; genus Vannuccia; species Vannuccia rotundouncinata. The sequence goes on along the minus strand of JAUZNC010056840.1, from coordinate 10,167 downwards.
TGTGTTGGATGTGAGTAAGGGGTATGGAGTACACTCCCTTTCAGGAATATTATTTTACAATTATTTACAATATTATTATCAATTTGATAGGACATTTTTGATATGGTATAAATTTTGACATGAATTTTTGATATGATATAAAACCTCCTGTCTGAAACATTTTGATGACTAAAAAGTGAAATCTATTTACATCAGTGGATAACTAGTGACAAAAGAATATATGTGAGACGAGTTCTTAATTTAACTTGTAATAAAGACCCTCATAAATATTACATGTAGTATTATTATAAATTAGACTCATTTCAATATGGTTAAAATTAGAATATGCTGTAGATTAGAGTATGGTCCTTATACTCATAACTATACTTGTATATCAAAGATACAAGCATAATGCAAGATTACAAAATATTAATCGAACCTAATCAGATATTTATGTATATATATTTAAATAATTTAGATTCAATGTTATAGCTTTATTTAATATTTGAGTATTACCATTTAAAACAATTCTATATAATTATAACGTCACGTGTCGAATATTATGTCAAAGGAAAAATTAGAAGACACAATATTTTGATTGTTACATTTAAATATTCTAGTAAACTAAAAATAAGTTTTCATTTATATAAAAAGTAATATCTAATATGGTGGAGAGTGCACATAATAAAAAATATACATGTAAAATACAAAAAGTACAATGACATCATCTATTACATTGACAAATGTTACCTTAAATTAAAAAAAATTATTTTATTTTACCTTTATATTTTATAAATAACAAGAGATTCAATTTTAATGAATTTTATTTATTCACTTATTCAGTAAAGCAATACATACTTAATAATGAAACAAAAAAAGGTTGGTATAATTAAAACTCTCAGTTAGTATTTAAATTATATAAAAGAGTTATAAATAGAAAATATGTAACATTTAACTATGAATTCTTTTTATTAAAACATCTACACAAAGATTAATTATACATTCTTAAATTCTAAATAAAAAATTTACAAGCAATAATATCGTGCTACATGATTTTTCCTGTAAAAATAAAAAAGGTAAGACAACAAACATTTCATAAATATCGTAAACATGCTAATCGAAAACCTTTAAATTGAATTACACTACAAATATAAAATATTCATTTTATGGATATCATTCACCGCATGCATTATAAAGTAGAAAACAGGGTTCACACGCTTTTCAACTATACAAAATTCAATAGGTTTTCCATAAGTTTTTCATTATTTTTCCATATGTTTTCCATAGCTATCGAAATATAAAATCACGTAAAACTGTTTACACTCACTAGGTAATGTGTTGAATAGTTACTTTGAAAACTGGTAATTGGTTAATGCATATATATATATATAGTAATAGAAATATACAAATATGAACATAAAAATTTGAGAGCTATTGATTACTATATGTGAAGCAAGTTTTTAAAAATAGTCTAAAAAAATTCAACAGCGCAGTAATAAATTTAGCAAAAAATATAGCATAGTATATGTACATAAAATAATATTCTTAACATAAGGGAATGTTTTTGAGCTAATTCTAGATGCTTAGCCTGGTTGTTTGTCAAGATCTTGGATTTCACAATTAGTGTCTTTTAATTGTTTTCGAAGGGCATGTGCCTTAGTAAATAAATCAATGCGTGCTGATGAAGCTGCTCTTTCTGAAAATGTGTCAGCCTCGACATCAAGTGATTTCGCCACTTCTGAGGGATACAAACTGACAGCACAACTTTATACTGATACTGAAAACAATAGCCCTACAATTTTTATGGTAGTCAAAATTTCAAATACCATAGGTTTTCCAGAAAATATTAAAAATAGCCAAAATTCCACAGGTTTTCAAGAAATTCCATAGGCGTGTGAACCCTGAGATAAGGCATAAAGCAAAATACGATTTTTAGGCCTCCCAACACTTCTACAAAAATTGTTTGGGTTTCAGTTAATTTATTTTTGTTTTTAGTTTAGTTTTCAATATCAGTATCCCTATTCTGACTTTTTGCACCAAGTTAATTGTATGGTTTACTACTTATCCACCCTCGTAAACGTGACATTATAAAAATTATATTTTTCACCGTAAATGATAGAAAAGAGGATTTATAAGAAAATATATATTATACATTTTTATATATATATTTAATATATATAATATTAAAAAATAATACATCTGACATTTTAAGATAATACCATTCTAGACTCATAATATAAAGTCCACAAAAAAGAATTTAAGGTAATTTGTTTTAGGTTTTAATTTATAAAATGTATAAATTTAGTTTTTTAGGATCGTGGAGGGCTGGATTTTGAATATAATAATTAATAAATGAAGATGATAAATATATTACAAAAATAGATAATTAACGTAAAAACAAAATTCTTAACATGTTGACTAGAATAAGAGAAAGTCAAATTAATAATAACTATAGGTAGATTTAAATTTGTAAAGAGAAACTTTATAATACAAGTAGACGCAACTAACAAGTCAATTAAATTCCCCGAGTATCATAAACCTGCATTTTTCGAATTGTGATGTAAAATCTAAAAATTATCAAATATTTATAAATATATTGATACATATTTATCCTGCATTATTTATGGCATATAAAGAGATGTCCCTGTTTGTGCAGTCCATGCCACATACAGTGTCACTTTTAAGACGTACATAGACGTACATTTTGTATGAAGTACATAGAACGGAATCTAACCATATAGTATTATTCAGCGGATAATATTAAAAAAACATACATTGACGACGGAAACAAAAGCATTATGTTACGATCAACATTCATTATAATCATGCGACGTTTACCTTCTAACTTTGATATAAATAATTATAATTGCTTAGCATAATTGAAACTAGAAAAGATAGTAATTATTAAATAAATGACTTTTTAAATCACAAAAATATTGAAACATGAGTATTATTATTAAGTATTCTGTTCTAAATCAAAGTTGAAGAAGGAACATTTAAGGTCATGAAGGATAAGCAAACAAATTCTTTCAGTTTTACTATTAGATACTGAACTACTATAAATAACGAAATGTTTCAACAAAGTAAAAGCAGACAACACACCTTTGGAGACAAAAACTTGGGAGTCAACACAATATTGGGGATACTCGCGCTCAGACATTCCTGAAAATACAACATTTATATAGAAATAAAATTATACTTTCAAATTATAATATACTTAAAATTACATTTAAAACTATATTATACAAATTATTCTAAATATTCACCTCAATTGAACGTACAACCTCAACAAACATTTCCTGCGCCATCTTATGAACAATATGATCACAATTGTTGTACATAATGGCATTGGAGAAGACGAGCATGAGATCGCGCTGGAACTCAACTGGACTGTTAACCTCGAAGGATTCAATACGCTTTCGAAGAGTAGTGAGATCCATGGGACTATTTGATATAGATAAGGACATGCGCATAATATGCAACATTTGCATGTGCAAAGTATAAGAGCCATACAACTACATGGAAAGTTCTATGATATTCAAAGAAAAAAGGTTGCTGATTATATTGTAGATATTTTATTACTTTTCCTTGGAATTTTCACTTTTTAACATAATATATCAAAAACTGGTTTCTATAACATAACATGCAAGGATTAGAACATCTGAAATATCCATACTTTTATTGGGACAAGCGATATGACACAACTAAATAATTTCATCTTGAAATCCTCGGAAAAAACTAGAGCACCCCAACTGTCAGTTTTAGAGGAAAATACTTACAATCGGATGACTCTGCTGTAGCCCATAGCAATATCATCAGTAACCGGCCTCGAAAATACCGAACTGTGTCGATGAGTGAGAGCTGTAGTGAGAAAAGTGAGCACAGACTTGCGCCAATTTCGGGCTCCTCCATTCTCGTCAGAAGATGTGGAGTTTCCATCCTCCCCTTCGTCAGGATCACTATTCGCCTGGTCTTCCAACCGTTCCATTGCGGAGGAGGAGAGAGAGAGAGCTGTTGCCAGCTGAGCTTCCTCTTCTTCTTCAGCCGCAGCCTTCAGACGTTCCCGAAGGTTATGACGGGCCGCCCGGTCACTGCTGCGGACATACCAATCAGTTCAGTGAACAATTCATTATGCGAGTTAGCTTAAAACTTAGATACGAACTATTGCAACATTATTGACAATAACATTTTTTTATAATTTTGTAATTATAATTCAAATGAAATAATCAAATAAAACATCAAAAACGTTATTAATTTTTTTAGTGTTACTATAAAGGAAAAGAATATAAGATAAACAAACATTGCGTAGTATATTATAAATAATTATTAATAAGTAGACCCCCTGCTTATAGTACAACCATATTTTGTAAGCATTTTAACTTAATTATATTTATAGCGATATGAATTAATAACATGACAGAACTGGCTTTAAAATTAATACGACGATACAAACAAAACCCCTATACTTTCTATCTTTAGTCATTCACTTTGTCCAGTTATTTAATTACTACTAAAACTGAATGTGAGGTTCATAACCTATTAAATCACTATTATTGCGTCATTCATTTATAGACAAAGAAAAAGCAAACCATTTATACATTCATCACCAGTCCAAAACCATCACACTTAACAATGCTCACTGGAACAATTAATCTGTAAATTGATGTTTTCTCTTTTCCCTTGAGAACGAAATAATGGCTCTTTTCAGACACCCACATTTTGATTAAAATTTTCAAAAATATTTTCTTGGTTAACTTACTCTAAACGATTAACAATAAACTTTCTGTAAGACTTAAACGTTGTGTCCTGAAATCATAGTAAGATAAAAAAAAACGATTTGTAAATAGAAACGAAATTCTGTGAAAAATTCATCCTTCTTTCTGATTGTGAGAATAATAAATCTAAAATTGACGACATGGTTTGATGAGCTCTTTTTTATTTTATTTTATTTCATATTTTTTTTCTTTTTCTCCGTTCATTTGTGAATCTTCTTCTTCAATTAATTGATAGTGAATTTTATCAACAATGTAACAATTTGAATGAACAAAATTTGACTAAATAGAAAAACCTGCTGAAAATGAATTCCCTCTTTTACCCCGATATTTTACACAATTCCAAATGCGTTAATGAAAGATGATATATTTTTGATTTGTTGTTGTAATATTGTCGGGTATAATTATTGGCAAATATCTATAAATTAATTTAAGCTGCATATTAGTGGGTTATAAAAAAATACATTTTGAATTTAAAAGGAATAAAAAAATTAACGGGTTTAGTACCCGTTCTACCTCTAATTACGTTGAGACATATACGATTTCATTCTGTAAGTGATGTAATTTTACCCCTAATATATTATTATCGTAGGCAAACTTATGTCTTATTATTAATTGGTCTTGATTTTGGTATATTTAGAATAAATCTAGATATATATAATTATCTGATTACAAATTATAAATAGATCGAATAATAATAAGTGTATGATCCACCTACGCCTACATTTCGTGATAGAGGTGGGATATAATAATTTTAATAAATTTAATACTGAAAGTTTAATGACTTACAGAATCAAATCCTCTATGTTAATGTCTCAACGCAATTTAAGGTAAAATAAATAAGTAGCAAAATAATATTTTTATTCCTTTTAAATACAAAAAAATAATAATAAATTTTTGTTTTAAAAACTAAGCAACTAATAATTTTGTATTCATTTTATTTCCTTTGTGTGATCACATAGTTTTATTAATTTGTAAACATTAAATTGTTAGACTTCAACTAAATAAAAATATGTCTTCAACCTAAATCAACCTCTTACACCAAGCAGTGGATTAAGTTTATCAATTATTATTGTAAAACTAATTAAGCATAACACTACGGATTTTCTTAATTAAAACCTCCAATTTTAGAAATATCCATTAATCAGAATGCACGTGGGTGTCATGTTAATGAGTTGAATGAAATGTACATGTTAAATACGATTTTGTCAGACAACCCTCTCATTCTACTAAAATAAAGTCAGTCAAAAGTAAAGGGTGGATGACACAATTATTTATTTAAATCATAAATCGTAATTTAAAGGGATGATATTAAAAGAAGGCAAAGACAAATAAATAACTTTTGATTTCTTGTTTTGGTCTACGGCTAGATTTAGACTTAAAACTAAATTCTTAGCAGTCAAATAAGGTCAAATTAATAAAACATGTAAATAATTGAATATCAGCACAAATGAACCAACCATAATGGTTAATTATTCGATTGTTAATCAATCAATCAATTAACCAATCAATCAATCAACCAATTAATCAATGAATTAATCAATCAAAAAAACATTCTACATATTTTTGTATTATATTATTTAATGGCTGGGGACCCAATCGATAAACCATTATTAAGCTAAGTTAAAAATTCCATTTATTTAACACTTAAATAGTCTCCATTTGATTATCATTATCTTCTTAATTAGTGTTTTAATACACAACTCTTATGCAACGTTTTAATTTTTATATCAAATTATTTGAAACTTAATGTCAGTTGCTGCTTACCTTTAATAATGCTATTATTCAATCGTTTAGAAAAATTCCTGAGTTATAAAATGTTTTATTTATTTATCTGTTATTAAATTTACAACGAAAATTGTTTTAACATTTAATTTTAGTTCAAATTATTTATAAAACCCAAACGCCCCCAAACGAAAGTATTGCTATCCACTAGCGTACGTAGATGAAATGATTTATTCTATTTGATGCAGAAAATATTGCATTTCACTTCTAGACATGGAACAACACTTTTTTTGCAATTAAACAAATAGAGAAAAAACCTTAAAATAGAATTTAATATTCACATATTATAATTCTACTTTTCTAATAGCCATTGATATATAAATTTGGTGCAGAGATAAGATGTGCATTTTAGCAAACTTTAGATTAATGTTATAGTAACAGTAAACCTTGTACCTACTTTAGTGAATTCTTAAAGAAGTAGAAATATTTTTTTAAATTAGAAAGTCCAGATTAAATCTATTTTAAGTATTTTTCTAATAAATAATGCATTAAGAATTTATTATTCCTATCGTATAATATGATGAACAACTCGAAAGATTTCTGAAACTTGTCCTGCGTCATTATAACATAATATTTCTTGTTATAAAATGTGTTTAACTTGTGCTTCTTATGGCTACACTAGCATCTAAAAATATCAAGTGTCTACTATTCATTAAAACGAAGTGATACATATTTTACGCTAGTTGGCAATGTAACTTCTTTGGTACTAACATAATAGTAAACATTTGTACCTTTAGGGTAAGTTTCATTAAGATCGGTTGAAGCGCGCGCCTGCTCCGCGCTAATAATTCACAAAAGAAAAATGTATTCCAAGGTTCCACAGCGGAACCCTTCACCAATTTAAACTATTAATATGAAATTACCGGTGCATTATTTTATATATTGATTTAAAAATACAGTTTTCACTTCAACCGACAAGTTAACATTGTCCAATTTTATTTAAAACTCCAAATAAACAAAAATCATTGCCTTCGGTCCTCACCACAATTCCAGACAAATAACAATTCACCACAACTCACCTCCCACTCAGTGGAATCTCAAGATTAGCCTGCTGCATTTCTTCTGGCATAACAGTCCTCTCACTGGATCGGCTGCTACTGCTCAGCGTCATCGCGGTAGTGGCCGAGGTCGAAGAGGAGGCCCGTGACCTAGCCGAGGGCGAGCCGGGGGCATGCTGAGGGCTCCAATTACCAGTGTCTGCTCCACTGCTTCCTCTGGGATGAGCCGCCTTGTCAGGAGACCGTCGAAGGACAAGTCGTTGGATTTTCCCCCCGCTACTACCTCTGAAGACCAATCAAACATTTCAATAAACACGGCCAATGATAAAACAAATAGATTATGATTAGAAGATACCCTGCTCGACTTCTGGTCGTTCTCTGAGGTGGTGATTCTTCAGGGATGTGGACTTCACACTCGTCTTGGAGAACAGTCCATGTGTCTCTCTCCTCACCTTCCAGAGGAGGAGCATCACTGCCCCCAGTCGCCTTCTTCTTTGCACTGGCGCCACGGAGGGAAGGTCGTTGGTCCCGAGTAGGGTCTGTTGTTGGTGAGCTGACCTTCTTGATAGAGCTACCTCGTCCCTTACTGTCATCAGACACTAGAACAAAAGCAAACAGAAAGATATTTACCAGCTCGTGTAAATAATCTACAAATTAAATCAATTTTTAAAAGTTATCATCTCACATATAAATATGATTTTAGTTAGGTACTTTTTTGAGCTTGATCGCTTTTTCACCAGAAAAAATAGGTTAAAGGCAAATAGGTTGAGATACCATCAAACAATGGATGTGTCATATTGCACGTATCATCCTTTACAAATGATTAATTATTGTTTGTGAATAAAGAGTTGTACATAAAAATTTATGAAACGTATTTAGTTGATACTTAATGAAATCCATTAAGAGCGGAATTTAAATTCTTAAAACAAAACTTTTTCCGAAACTAAAAATATTAAATTTTTTATAAAAATGATATTGTTGCAATCTCTGTAAAGTATAAATTGACTGAATTAATAACTTTTCGGTTAAAATATAATTATTTATGTATAAAAAATACAAGAGAAATCTTTTAAAATGTACTGAAAATTGACCTTTCTTAGTTCTGAGATTTCCAAACATTTTAATTACGACCTGTTCACTCGTAACAGTCCAAACTGGCAGAAATACGAATTAAACATCAATGCGGGTACAATAATTCAATTAAAAATGTGATATAAGCATTAGCACTAAGAAACATCAAAAAAATTAATTTGGGTAGATTTAGTGATAAAGAAAAAAAATATATTAGTGCTCTGCCTACTCCAAAAGGATCAAAATGAGCATCCTTTCACCGAATAATTTTTTTATATAATTTAATTAATCAAACGAGGAAGTTCTTTTACAACTTTAAAAATGCCGGAAGCTCACCGGAAGACGGTTTCATCTCTGTTGATACCAGGACTCGACTAGCTCGGGTTAGGCGAGGAGATGTTATCATTTGGTCCTCCTTCACATCTTCGGATGTTGATATTTTTGCCTCCAATTTTAATCCATCTGATAACGACTGATCCTCCTCCTGATCTTCCAGATCCGATTCGGAAAGGGCCCCCGGGTCGGTACTTAAAGAGAAAGGTTTTTTAATAGTTATTATTTATTGTCTTTTAATTAAACTGGTGTGGAGTCTTTTATTCTATCCCATCTTACAAAAAACATGGTTCATCAATTCTTTAAATATAAGGTAACATAGTAAATAGTAAAATTGAAGCATAATATTAAATCATTGCTGTCTATACTTGCTGACATTAAAGAAGTAAATTAAACGAATTTTTAAACTAATTTAACATAGTTACCTAGACAGATAACAGTTTGTATCAATTAAATATCCAACTATAAATATCTGAATATTACCAAAAACAGATTGTCAAAATTAAATTTAGAAATAAAAGTTTAAAGTAAAAACCATTTTGAATTATAATGAAAAGATCAACAATTTAATTTCTATATATTAGTAATAAAATGACACAGAAATCTTTTTAAAATAATAAAATAGTAAAAAAGTAAAAAAATATATATGAAAAGAAACACAGTAAAAGCCGAGTGGGGAACATTGGCTATTGATGCTTTTCGATAAATAGAATCCATGTAATTATTTTAGAAAATAAAATGTGACGAAAAATCGGAAATTAATTTCTATGTTTTTATACATTATGATAATAAGAAATATGGACACATTATAATTTTGGTAAAATGAACCAAAGTTAGTCTTATTGTACAGAAACTAGCTGTTACACATTGTTATAAATATTTATCGTTAAATAAGCTAAAATAATATCGCGGTCTTAACCTCTGTAGGTTCAATGTTACAAAAGTACAGGTAAACTAAATTTCGCTGTAAATTTTCTATAAATGTTTAATATTCTCAAAATCTTATAAAGTGGATAATTGGATTGTTTTTAACGAGATCTGAAAATTAGAGAAAATATAAGCTTTTAGTTGGTAAGAAAGTGTCAACAGAAAATTCCATGTTATGAATAAAATTGTCACTAAATTGCCCCTGTAAATGAACTGGTTGTGATACTGGATATTTCTCGCTATTTGTTGATGATGAACTACCGGAACAAGTAATTTGTTACATGGATCCTATTTCTTTGCCG